>OU744326.1:11538922-11653922 GCA_916610235.2 Lasioglossum morio | reverse complement strand
GATGGGAAAACTCTCGATTTACTTCGAAAAGCTCAAAGTGCTTCCGCGAAGCACGAGCCGACGGCACGAGACGCAGCGCGTCTCGGCACACGCGAAAGGTCGAGGGTCGAACGGAAATCGTCCGTCCTCGCGCGACAAATATCGAGCCAACACGATGCTACTGGATAGCGAAAAGATCACTTTGCCGACTTACCGTTTCTGCCGTTGTTCAACCGGGTTTTAGTTCGGCAGCGGCCCTCTCACTCGTTCGGCTCCTTCCCCACGGGAAACTCAAACTCGGCCGCGAGACCGGATTTCGCTCGGCGAAGAGTATTACGCGTGTATGCTTCCGTGAAGCTGTCTCGAGCGAGCGTACAATGGCTTATCGTTAGACGCACGTGGCGATGACGGGACGGCTAGCGCGACAGTGATCTTTCGCTATCGACAGCTAGACGCATCGATTCTTGTTCCCCCCACCCGAACTCTGCCGAAATTTCCCGAAGACGCACGCTAACCGCGTACGACGCGTACGTAACAGGGACGTCTCGACGATGGTCCTTGGGCCCCGGACCGTATCCGCGAAAACTTCTCGACCCTTCCTGGGTCGAGGGAGGCCACTGCCTCTCGGACTATCGTTGGCACCATCCTCGCTGGAACCCCCATTCCTTTTGCGGGACGAGACGCTGTCGGGAACGCGAAATGATGCCTCGGCATCCTGTGGGGTTCCTTCCCTTCAACGCCTCCTGGCTGCTTAACCGGGTGCCTTTCGATGTCGCATATGATTGCCCGTGCACGGGACTTCGCAACGTTGGCCATGGTTCTCGTCGTACGCCTCCTGTAGGTTCGGCATCTTTCCTCCGGGAATTTCGGAGGTCGGGGTTCTGTTTCCGGGTCTGTTCTTCGGCCCTGGAACTTGCCGTACTCGGCACACGCTAGATGTCAGTACGTTGTTTGTTTTCGAATCGGAATTTCGTCGGGGAACGCTCTTGAATTCGGTGTGACGGTCTCGCGGCTCGTTATTTACCTGGTCTGGTCCTTCGCGAAATGTACTCGGTGTACGAAAAATACGGTGAAGTGACGTCGCAAAAGTTGCAACGTCACAATATATATATATATATATATATATATATATATATATATATATATATATATATATGTGCTAAAAAGTTTCAAACGATATGAAGCTAGAAGAATTGTATGCACTGCGAAAGTTTCATCGAAATAGGTTGATGCGGGAAAAAATGACAGACATTGAAAGATCTAAGAATCTTTAGATTTACTGCAATTACTCAGATAGCACGCGGGCTCGTTTGGGCCGGTCCAGTGCGCGCGCCAGTGCGAGCACATCAGTCGCACATTCCCGAGCCCTGTGCCTGCCCGCCGGGCCGGTTTTGGGCCGATTTGCAAGGGTGCGGGATTCGCGTTCTCATTTCGTCCTAATACAAACACGGGTTGTTTCAGTAGTCGAAAACACCAGATAAAAGATCAATCTAGGCAGCAATCGTCCTAAAAAGTAATATTTTTTTCGTATACTAGGTGTAATTTGACATCTGCAACGATAGTGTGGCCTGCCCTGTATTCTGTATAACGGGGATCGCGACATTAGTGCTGCCCTCTTGCGGAGATAGATTCCTTTTTCCAGGATTGAAAGGGCGCGGGATTCGAGTTCTCGTTTCTCGATAATACAAAAATTTGATTTTTCAGTAGTCAATAACGCTAGATAAAAGATTGATCTAGGCCGCGATCAACCTCGAAAGTCCCATTTTTGCGTTTACGAGTCGTAATTTACATCATTTGGAAGCATACAACTGCGCATGTAGCTATTTCTTCATGACATATGTGCTGCCGAATAATGCAAATTACACCTAGTATACGAAAAAAATATTACTTTTTAGGACGAGCCGACTGAGCCTACGGGTAACTCGAAGCGGTGTTGGGGCCGTAACGTGCCGGTCACGGGCTCGGCACGCGTGGGCTAGGTCGTACGCCGTGCTATCTGGGTAGATACTAATAATATTAAAAGCAGCAAATTTTACCATCTTTATACAGTTGTGGCTCATAGCAACGTCTGATTTTGACAAAATATTCAGAATATATTCAATTGACAGAGTTGTAAAGTGCAATTTTAAGTATTTTTTATACAATTTCGAACAATTGCAATTTTTAAACTAATTGCTCTAGATTCCTCAAAAATTCAAATTGTATAGTAACAATTTTAAAGTAGTTATTGTCTCTTAGGGCGTTCGAATATTAATCAGTCATCATATGTAGTACCTATTAACTTACCAATACTTGCAGAGTTTGGTAAAACATGACTAGATTTTACTTCATCTACTACTGCTGCCCTGCTGCATGTATCTGAAAACGATAATCATGGTTTATACACCGACATAATAATGATTTATGGAATGAAATTAAACGATTAGCATAAAATAGCATAAAATTTTTTATTTACGTAGTTCTAGTTCGTAGTGTCGTGTCAATGGCGTAGGTGTATGTACCACCTGTTCAGGTTTACTTTCATCGACTGCCCTACTGCTTGAATCTGAAAACGATAATTATCGTTTATACATCGACATAATAATTTATGAAAAAACAATTAAGTGGTTAGACTCTATTTTCCAGAATTGCAAGGGTGCGGGATTCGCGTTCTAATTTATCGATAATACTAAAATGGGGTTTTTCAGTAGTCAAAAGCGCTAGATAAAAGTTCCATCTAGGGCGTTATCGTTTTCAAAAGTCCTCTTTTTTCGTTTACGAGGCGTAATTTGCATTATTCGGCAGCTGAATACGCAGTTGTATGCTTTCAAATAATGCAAATTATGATGTTGGTTGATTCAAATTATGCGTCGTAAACGAACAAATAGGGCTTTTGAAGGCGATAGTGTTCTAGATGGATCTTTTTAGGTTTTAACTACTAAAAACCTCCATTTTTGTTTTATCGATAAATGAGAAGACGAATTCCGTATTCTTGCAAACCTCAAAAAAGGAGTCTACTCCCTTAAATAAGAAGCATAATATAGCAAAAAATTTTTAATATACGTACCTATTTCATAGCGTCGTGTGAGCGCCGGAGGTTGAAACAACAGCGTTTCTGATTCCGATTCATCAGTGTCGCTCATAATTTCCGCTGCTTTTCTTTTTCTTAATCGGCCGAGATCAACATCCGATTGCAAGTCCGATGTCTCCTCGGCCACTTTTGCTTTCGCTCTTGCCTGTGCATAATTATCTGAAAGCATTTTTAAAAAATTATGTTTTTATTTTGGTTTCATCATATCATAAAATGGCTGATCTTCGGAACCCCCCCTTCCTTTCGGAACAGGACTTACATCATTCCATTCGTTTTGAATGAATTTTTGATTTGTCATTTTTGGCTGAAATGAATAGTTTTTGAAATCTTTAACTTACCATAAGTGGCATTCTTAAAATGCTTCACCGCGTGTTTTGGCCAATAATCACTGACCTGGCCGCACTCTTTCACGGCCTTCATTAATCGGCCCAAAGGTACCGACGGCCGATAGCAGTAATCGCCGATTATCCACGTCGAGGGCACTGCTTCTACCGTAGCGCTTTGAACAAACTCGACAATCGTCCACGATTTCATGTCGTCGCAGGTTCTGCAAAATTTATATTTAATTAAAATATAAGAAATACTTTTACATTGTATGCCACAGGATCTCCGTTTATCATGATATGCCACGGAGTTCATCACACATACTTTAAATTAGGATAACTTAAAACTAATAACTTAATAACTTTCCACCCCGGACGCTGCCTCCCCGCTTATAAAGTTGTTTGCGCATCTCCTTTATGATTTTGCGCCGAAACATAATAATATAAAATTAATACAACGAAGACTAAAAAATAATGGATATGTACTACAAGATTCAATTGGATAACTCACCATTTGCTCGTCCGTAAAAGTTGGAGTTGGAGTACCATTCTCTGGCGGCTTTTCTGCTGTACTTTCCGTGGCCTGTAACGTACAGAATAATAATTAGTGTATGTAACATACACAATAATTGGTAATGTATCATATACTCACCGTCAGAGATAATTTTGCGACGGCCTCCATCAAAGAATTTGACGCCGTCGCAGCGTTCGACTCCTGAGCCGGTGAGGTTCCAGGTCCCACTTGTTTTTTCGTCTCCGTTTGCTGCTCCATTTTTCTGAAATTTTTAAACAAATGCAAAAACATTACACCACACTGATCACTCACGTTGACAAAAATTGTCTTGTTTTTTTTTTACTTACTCTTCTAAACATTGTCGATACCGTGTCTGAATATTCTAGAAGCACAGCTAACGATAATATTCAACTGTCCACCGTTTTTTGATGTCGTCAAGTCGACGGCAATTTACGTGAACATGGTTTGAATCGGCACGCGCCGCGGTGAATCGGTCATTACGCGCGAAACTTGAAAACGATTGTGTTATGAACAAAAGACGTTTGTAAGAAATAATCTTTTTAGGAAATGATGGCTAAGGCGGGTTGGCTAATTATAATTATATTTTTATTATTTAATTATAATTAAATTAATAAAAATTATTGTAGTAATAATCATTGACAATTATTGACAAGAAGAGCAATTATTAATTATTTATTAGATAAATAAAAGGAGCACGCAGTGGGTTAGTGGATAGAGCGCGCGACTGCGACCGGGGGGTTGCGAGTTCGAATCTCGCGCCCGCCAATTGAATCTTGTAGTACATATCCATTATTTTTTAGTCTTCGATCTCGCTGATTTTTTAATACGTTGTCCAGGTCATCGCTCCGAATAATGCTGTAAATGTTTTACTCGCCGGTAGTTGTTTATAAAAACGTTATTAAAAAAAAAATTATTAAGAAAAAGTTAATCTACTTTTTATATATTCTAAAAACACGTTTCACATTTAAAGTGTATAAATTTTCCCGTAGTAAAATGAGTGTATTTACGAATTCTGCTATCAAGTATAATTTGCCAGGTTTAGAGGTACACGCTGAGGCACACTCAGAATTTATGATAGGTCGATGCTATTGAATTGAAAGTCGGTAATAAAGTAATTTTCGCGGCAGGCATAGCAGACAAAGAGTGTACGTGTGTCGAGGAGGCGAATGTTATAAGAGTTTAAAACGAAGTTTCACTTTCGGAAGAACTGAACTGAATTCATCTACTGAAAACCAGCAATAAAACAAAATTTTATTTATAAATATCGTTTTACAATGTTTAAATAAATTACTATATATTTATAATAATATCATATTCAGATTGCTTTCAATATAAATGAAAAAAACCCACTTTGTTTCATGTCTCCATCCTAAAAAGAACAAAAGTTATTGAATTTTGTCCAAAAAACAGGCTTTTCGTGACACTGTGCGGCGGCCGCGTAATAATAAATGATTACAATTATTACTAAATAATAAATGTTTAATTTTCAAAAATATTGTGTTTTATTTATCTAATAAATAATTGTTATTCTTATTACACTGTCCAACAAATTTCAACTTTTTTTTTTTCATATAACTGTTGGGTGGATCTTGTAGAGTTTTTTGCGCTAATTCCGAATCTGGCCTTAATTTTTTCCCTACACGCACAGTTTTTGAAAAAAATGGCTTTGAAAAAAAAACGTATTTTTCAACTTTAAACAACTACTGTGATGTTATTATAATAGATATTGAATTGTTCTTTACAGCAAAAGATTCTGTAGACTTTCCTGAATACAGTGATATCCGATAGTAATACATTACGGATGTTTAAACATGTTCAAACAACGATTAAAGACGGAGAGACACCACTTTTGCACCAAAATTTGATGATATTTTTTAATTTATCTGAAAAAATAAGGGTCCTGGGGAAAATCGAAATGTACCATGCGATAGAGCAGACTTTCATCTTGAGAAATCACCCATTCAAGTTTCCAACGTCGACGTTTTTTGCCATCCAGAACGCAAAATATCTTCACCGGACATGCGTTGCCGCCAGTGATGCTCTTCCACCGGCGCGCGCGCGGTGCCGTGCCGTATCCCAACGAACGACCGCGCTAGTGGAAGAGCATCACTGGCGGCAACGCATGTCCGGTGAAGATATTTTGCGTTCTGGATGGCAAAAAACGTCGACGTTGGAAACTTGAATGGGTGATTTCTCAAGATGAAAGTCTGCTCTATCGCATGGTACATTTCGATTTTCCCCAGGACCCTTATTTTTTCAGATAAATTAAAAAATATCATCAAATTTTGGTGCAAAAGTGGTGTCTCTCCGTCTTTAATCGTTGTTTAAACATGTTTAAACATCCATAATGTATTACTATCGGATATCACTGTATTCAGGAAAGTCTACAGAATCTTTTTCTGTAAAGAACAATTCAATATCTATTATAATAACATCATAGTAATTGTTTAAAGTTGAAAAATACGTTTTTTTTCAAAGCCATTTTTTTCAAAAACTGCGTGTAGGGAAAAAATTAAGGCCAGATTCGGAATCAGCGCAAAAAACTCTACAACATCCACCCAACAGTTATATGAAAAAAAATTTGGTGTTGGACAGTGTTATCGATCGTATGACTGTTAAAACACAACAAGTATTAATGATTTCGGCGCAACGGTTCGATCAATTAAATAAAGCAATTTTACATATTCATTTAAACTTTCAACGTTTCGATCTCTATGGGATCATTCTCAAGAAAGAAGAAAACTGCGTCTGAAAATTTAATAAAAAAATTTTGAAATTAATAAAATCGGGTTTCAATACCTTGTCAAGAAACCGTTCAAACGCTTTCGATGCGAGCATCGACTTCGACGATTTTCGTATATAATGCGGCAACGTTGCACTTGTCAAGTTGACAACGCTGTAAACTCTAGCTTCAAGAAAAGCTAGAAGGCACACGTACACGCCGCCCGAGCGGTGTGTAGCGCCACACAGTCTCACTCGAGCACACTGACGCTGCGAGCAGCCGCCTCACAGTGGGTTTAAACCAGAAAAACGCGGACAAAAATCATTTTTAAAGTTATTTCTAAGTTTAAATTAATAAAAATGGTACCGTTTTATAGATTTTGAGGTGCTGAATTCAAATTAATAATCAGATTTTACTTAATTCCAAACCCATAAAAGTTATATAAAGTTTTTTAGAAACGATTTTCTCGAATTTGGACATACATATTATTAATTGTTATTACATAATAAATTCTGCATAATTTACTTGATGTTAATCCCGCGAGTACAAAATCCGTCAGTAAGGTAGTTATATCTGCAGTTTGCGATTCCATACGTTTGTTATGCAGTTCCATACGCGTTATGCTTTCCATATTGTACAAATCGCAAGTAAAGAACGTAAAGTTCACAATTAACGATATATAGTTCACAATCCACAATATAATTCACAACCCACAATATAATCTACAGTTTACAGTTCAAAATCTACACTTCAAAGTTACAATTCGTAATACACAATTGATATATAGGTGGTTCGGAACGCACCTTATGCTGTAGGTCCCGTCGCTTAACAACCATAGCAGTTGAAGAAGCGACAAAACAATAAAAGCATAAAACAAAAGAAGCGTAAACAAAAAAAAGCAATAGATATATGTCCAAACGATGATATCGTGATCTAAATAGCGCGCGGCGCAATCGCGTACTCTCTCACGCGTCATCGTTTTTGTGAGACAGTATACACAGCTGTAGCTGGCCGCAGCTGGAATTTTTTTAGTTTTATTGTACACATATCTGCCAATAATGTGTAATAAATTTCAATGCGGAAATCGACGGCAATCGGTTTATAACTCTATTTGAGTAGAAAAAAAGCTTAAAAAATTACTCTTTGTTTCATCAATGCTTGTAGGTGCTATATACAATAAAAACAAACAAAATCCATGCTTATTCTGTTCGTCTTGAAACATACTTTCTTAAGTACATGGAAAAAATCCTCACTCATACGTGTATTAAGTTATAACGTATTAAATGAAACAATATTCTAAGAAATTCAGGAGAAGCTACTTTTAGGAATTTTTATTGAACTTCAGCATTTAATTGTGGGATGCAGAGATGGAATTTTGGAAAATCAAATGCAGGAAATGATGCCTTATTTATCTACCAGCAAGTTAATAATATAATTTTACATTTTTCGTTTAGTCAGAAACATGATTTTTGTCCGCGTTTTTCTGGTTTCAACCCACTGTGCGCCTGCGTTCATAGCCTCTCTAACGTTCATGCTGCCGAATATTGCGAACCATAGCTCGCGAACGTAAAAATAGAACTTTTGAGCCAAATACCACCCTAGATTGGTCTTTCATCTAGCGATTGTGGCTACTGAAAAGTCAAAGTTTTGCGTTATCGAGTTATCAGAAGGAACATCCCGGACCTTACGATGCCCGTAGGCACACGTACACGCCGCCCGAGCGGTGTGTAGCGCCACACAGTCTCACTCGAGCACACCGACGCTGCAGCATCGGCAGCCTTATTGTGACGTCACGGTTTCTTACGAAACCCAACTTACCGGCATGATATTTCGACTCCCTCTGTTTTACCGATATAATGATTGCTGACGACGAAAAGGATCGGAAACAGACATCAACGCTCGTAGCGGAAAATTTCAGAACTGTTTTATTCACATAAACCTCGCTGTGAGTCGATTTCCAGTAGAATTAAACTTACAGATTGTTTAATACGCAAGTAAAGAACAGAATGAATGTTGTACTGACAACGTAGATGCCCCCGTCAGGATGCTATCTGCCCACTTTTTTCATACGAGCCATAAATCTCTCGATATTTATGAAAATGTACTGCCCGTATCGGCGTCCATAGCCTCTCTGATGGGCATGCTTCCATATATCTCAAAACGATTGCTCATAAACGTAAAAGTAGGACTTTTCAACCAGATAGCACCCTAGATTGATCTTTCATCTAGCGATTTTGACTACTAAGAAACCCTGTCTTTGCATTATTACGAACTCAGAAGTTTAATCCCGGACCCTTGCAATTCTCGTATACGTATAGTAGTGTCGTCTGCTAAAACTCGTAGACTCCGTCCTTAAGGTTCCAAATATTAAAAGTAAAACTCAAGAACAAAAGATTCCTAGAAATATTGTACGTAAGAAAGTATTGAAGCATAATTTTTGGAAAATCTAGAATCCCTAATTCAAATTTTATATCAGATACCTGAATTTTTAATTTAAAAATATTTCATAAATGAGCATTATTTCCCTGCACTTTTTTGTACATAAATGTTCCAAGAATCGATCTGTGGAAACAGAAATATCTAGAAAAATGGAATACCTTTTATTTGACATATTGGTCCTGTAATTAATATGTTTACACACAGCAGTGTCTATACGAAACGGCCGTTGCGATCGCTCTCCCTGGGAAGTCCGAGTACCAGTGGAACGGAATTATCGCGTTTTGAACGTCGCGCCCCTGGGCGCGCCGCGAAGTTTCAGGGCCGAAGCCGATGTCCTGAGAGGGACCCGGCTCCTATTTTCTGCCACCAATTAGCGAACGGCCTCAAGACAAGGCGCTCGGAAAGCCTATCACGACACATTGTTCGTGCTGGATCATCGGGGATTGGACGAAGCCCGAGTCAATGAGCTCGGAGGCGCCGACGAGGAAACCGTGATCATGAGTGACCACATGCTCGACCCCGTCGCCGCCTCATCCGGAGCCTGACACGGATCTAGCTGCCGGAAAGGCTCTGACCCACCCTTGCACCAGTGACAAAGAATTGTCGATCATCTCCACCGGCAAATCTACAAGTTGCCGGATGCCAGGGACCGAGATCCCTAGATACGTCCAGACCACGAGAAGCAGCGTGATAGGCTCGAGCGTCGCTACGGCGGAAATAGTTGAGGAAGTAGGGGACGCCCCGCTTTCGCGTTCCCGAGCAGCCCGAAATTGGGTCACTGTGTCGAAGACCTTAGTAGAGAGTACATCTTGAATCTCGCGCTAACAAATTATGTATTTTGCGACTGCCGGAACGACGAGACCGCGTGTTTGCCGAAGACCGGTGATTGTGATATCGCGAGGGGCATGCGGCCGTCGATCGACTCTCGTGCGAGCCGGGTTTGTAACGAGAATCCGGATTCTCGGGGGGTTTGTAACGAGGTCGATATTGTTGCCGAGAATAAAATATTTAGCGATCCACGAGACGTTCCACGGTGGGACGACGCGATGTGCCTGTTTCGTTTCTTCGCGTTAACCTTCGACTAGTCACTGAGAAAACCGCTCGTTCCATCTGAGTTCAGTAGATCCGTGCCGCATGGCTTGTTTACACGCGAAGTTCTGTGACTGCCGAGGTCGACGCGGCCGGAGATACTTTCCGAGAAACTAACGCGCGAACGGCCGTAGATCAGCCACTTTTTGTAATCGCGCCGGCAACTATTTTGATCGCTGCCGGCCTACACCGGCAGCCACCGACCACCCGTCGAATAAACGACATTGTTTGTCGGAATTCTCGTTGATTTGTTTCCTGTAAGAAACGTTCCCGCCGCGGGAGTGCCCCGTTCTTTCCCCACGTTGGACCCTGTGCCTGTTCGCGAGCTATCTCAGGCTATCGCGCAGTCCTCGTGGATTCGGAATTCGCGTTCTCACGGTTCGCAGCTTTTCCGATATTTTTCGCGTGACACGGTAATCGGCAGGCGTGGGCAGGTTAGGGGCCCCTGAAACGCCTGCTTCTCCCACCAACCTTTCTTTCATTCAACGCGCGTCTTCGTCGCGACCGTGCCACGACCGTGCATGCCTCGCGTCTTCGTTGCCCCCACAGAAGTCTTCGCGAGACCTGCGCACTGCTCTCAACGGGCGAAGCGCGTTCTTTCTCCATGGTAACGGTGGATGCTGGTGGGAGGCAGTAGGCGCTATGGTAGGGACGGCTTTGTCTCAATTGAGACTAAAATGCCCAGGCCTGCGTAACGTGTCTGGCGCCCGAATTTAGCGTACCTTCCGTCTCTAATTCTGAGGAATCCGAATCTGTTTCTATAATCCATATTTGAATTATTATTTCAATAATGTCTTGTTAAAATAATTGTTTAAATAAACTAGAGGGGGGTTGTTGCTCGCTCGCTTCGCGAGCTTCGCAGGTGGGGGTGTTGTAGCTCGCTTTACGAGCTCGCGAGAGGGTTAGTGGTACGGATGTTATTTTGTGTGTGACTCTCCACGAGCCACACAAAGAACTTCCCGAATCGTTAGTTGCAGTATATTAGTATCATTATTTTCTACTTTCTACTTTCATGTGCGCGCATCCGGGATATTTTTCGATTATTGTAAGCGGTTACATTAGCAGTAATTGCATAATTAAAAAAAAATTTGTTTTAAATTTAAAAAAAAAAAATTTTTTTTTTAAATATGTCTAAATATATATATATATATATATATATATATATATATATATATATATATATATATATATATATATATATAGTTACGTTTGCTTCTTCGGAGGATACGCCTCTTGTATAAATTGCAATGTTGAATCAACTCCTTTCGATAAAAACTAAAAAACTACTTGACCAAAATGGACCAAAATCTAATCAGCTCTAAGTTACAGCGGGGCACATCGATTGCATCATTCATCATTCTGATCGCGTTGTTACTTTTTCAGAAAACGTTAACGAAAAATTTGATACCATAGAAACGGACATACGCACGCACGCACGCACGCACGCACACACACACACACACCGACATTTTGATAAAAATAGTCTCAAACGACTCCAATGACCATGAAACGTGGAGATCTGCTAAAAAATCGATTTTCGATTTTCGGGGTAATTACAGTAACTTCCCTATAAATCGGGAAGTTAATTATTATGGGGATAATAATTCAAATAATAAATATAGAAATAATGAATAATATATTTATTCAAACAATTACTTTAACAATATACTATTATTGAAATAATAGTTCAACTAATAAATATAGAAACAATTTATAACATTTATTTCTTTGAACAAATATTTCAACAATAAATTGTTATTGAAATAGTAATTACAATAATGAATATAAAAACAAATTTCTATACATTATAAAAATTTGTTTATTTAAACAATTATTTTAACAATACATTAGTATTGAAATAATAATTTCAATAATGAATATAGAAACAAATTATTAAAATGTAATTCTTTAAAAATTGTTTGAATTATAAGTAACAACAGAGAGTAAATGAGAGTGCTCACGCCCGGGTTTTGCCCGTGCCACTTTTGTTTTCACATCATGTTTAGTCTGGAACAGCTGCTACATCATCTTTAGCATGGAACAGAACCTACATCATCTTTAGCAGGACACAGAACCCACTTTACTACTTACTACATCTGTGACCAGGATCAGAACTAGCTTCAACCAAAGCTTCGTGTGGCATTACCGTTCATTAGAAACTGCTTCGTATAACACCCGCTCTCCGTCATCAGATCTCGGCACTCGTCGGTATGAATCTTAATACGAACTTCGTGTCGATTCGTGTGTAGTCGGAAGTTTCCGGGTCCCGAAGAGACATAGGCAGCCGGATACTTTCGGGACCCGAAACGTATCTCACTTTCGGGAACTCGACTATTCTCGACCGAAAATTCCCGACCCGGCCCGAGCGTCGGGTTTCCCGAGATTTCGGGTTCTCGCACAAGCCTGGTCAGAAACTGCTTTGTGTGATGTTACGTAACAAAGGATAGTGTATGGGAAAGAAAGAGACTCGGAGAGTCGCAGTCGCCGGCATATTTCAAAGGTTTGCCAGCGACTGTCCTTCCTAGCGCCCGAAACTTTAATTGTCTATTACACAAATAAATATCATCGGAATTATATCATATTTGGTATCATTTTGCATTAGAAAAATGCCACGAATATGTTGATGAATGTTTCATCAAAAAATAATGAAAAATAAGGAAGTTGGAAAGTCTATAACCGGGTTTGATGGTGAAATTCGCCCCCGGGGGGATTTTAATCGAACTTAGACCATTCGATAGCCTACCCAAAAAAACCCTCTGTGCCAAGTTTCTGCCCTATCTCATCTGTAAGGGTAGTTATCGAGAAAAATCAAAAAACCAGTTTTTGGCCCATTTTCTCTATTTATTAACAATTAAAAATTCTGAAAAAAATCTGACAAATTTCGGATACCAAGCCACATATTAGGTATCATTTCCAGATTTTTCCGCTGCAAGCTCTGCTTGTAAAAAATGAAAAACACGAAAAAAATCGAAAAAATGCAAATTTCATATAGAAATCTAAAAGGTGCTACTCCAGATTTAATTTAGCAATGAGATATTATCAAAAGTATTATGCTCAATTTTTTTCAGATTTTTGTGAGTGGTACGTCATAGTTAAAAAAAATAAAAACCGCTTTTTTCGGCGTTTTTTCTAAGTTATACTTATATTTTCAGAGTCATAAAAATATATTATGTGATATTAAACGTTCCTACGTTCAGAAAAACATCTCTCAGACTTTAATACTTGCCTAATACGAAAAACGAAATAATACTGTGTATGGTATATTCGAATATTTCGAAGGTGATTCCAACGGCGCAGACTTGAGTACAGACTTGATTTTTGTCCCAGGTCCGACGACTCGATTTTTGTCCAGGCCTACTCACTCCGCTGCCTGTCAACGCTGTCCCGTGCCGCAGGGCGGCGACTAATGTTCTCGGCCCGGGTATATCGGTGTGAACACCACTACATTGACTCAATGAATCGAATGTTCAAACTTCTTAATAATCATTATTTTTTCATGAGACTTTTTGAAAACGTATTTCTGGCATCTTTTTGAGTAAAACAAGACCAAACACGATATAGTTTCAATTGTAATTTAGTGGTGTAATCGATGAAGAAAGTTTCGGTCGCAATGTGCGTAGCCGTCGCCGACACCGTTGCTCTATTGTAGTCTCGCTCGTCGCGATCGGGGCGGTAGACCCAGCCATAAATCAGAAAAGCAAGTCTACATCGCGATTTTTGTCCGCTCCACGAACAGCCCCTGGGACAAAAATCAAGTGAATACTGTATCTCATTGCTAAATTAAATCTGGAGTAGCACCTTTTAGATTTCTATATGAAATCTGCATTTTTTCGATTTTTTTCGTGTTTTTCATTTTTTACAAGCAGAGCTTACAGCGGAAAAATCTGGAAATGATACCTAATATGTGGCTTGGTATCCGAAATGTGTCAGATTTTTTTCAGAATTTATAGCCTTTGGATTAGCTATGTTTACATTTCTCGGCGATGAGGCCTCTGGAGCTCGGCTGTCCTTCTCTACAAAACTTCTCGGCAAAAATCAAAGAATAGTGACTGTTGTGCATAAGTGTCAATCGGCAGACCCGTGCTGGTGACTTATATAGATATTTTACTGTATGTATAATTCGTTGGACTTTTAGAAATTATATGAAGTTTGGAAGTCAGAAATTAACTATGGAATGGGAAATAAAAGATAGGCGAAAAAAAACAATTGATCGACAATCAAAAAATCATTTATTGGTCACACACACATAAAAACAATCATTAGAATAGAAGGACAAACATAATACAAATAGTGTAAAACAAATAAAGAAATTATTATTATAATACCTAACAACTATTGATCAAAATGCAATAACAATTGACTAGATGAAAACCCGTAGCGGAAGTATTCACCTTTTGACAATGGAAAAATTGGCGACGGTGGAAGACAAGTTGATCTTTTTCGTGGAGGCAGCAGAGGGTCTAGCCGGATAAGCATGGGCCAGCGGCCACCGCTCCGATTTTCCTGACTCCCGTCTTAAAACATCGTTTTATGTCTAAAAAAAACATCGTGTAAAATTTAAAATGTCTACCCCCACCGATAGGCGTGATATTGGGGGAAATTCCCCCGCACTTAAATGCAATTTGCTCTAAAACGAGAAAAAATATCGACATGGGATAAACGGTAAGCAAATATATATAGATACACTCTATATTGCAGATTTTTTTTTAGAATTTTTTGCTAATTATTTATACTTGAAAATAATTAATTAATTTTTTGGGAATTTTTTCAACTATCTTCCCCTGAGTTAACACTTACCAAATTTTCTAAAATATTCCTATGATGGTAATCTATTTTGTATAAAAATCTCAGAAGTGTCCGTTTGGTGGAACAGTATCAAAAAAAAAAATAATCCGTTGTACCACTCTCCATTGTTCGCCCCATAGTGCGCGGCGGTTCCCTCATTTTTACTATTATATTAATATATATTTCTCCACGTAAATACCTGTAGGAATCAGGAGTAGCCATGAACCAAATAGCAATAAGTAGTTGCTTTTGTACTGGTATTGGGTTTCTACCTGACGATTTATTAATTGCATCTAATGCTGGACCAATTATTGTTAATACCATTTGAAAAGTTTTAGGAAAAATTCTAAAATAACGTGATACACAACATTTATTAAAAAATGTAATCATTTTAATAACCAATTAACAAAAAATATTTTTATTATTAAAACAAATATGTATGTTATTTACCGAAAATGTTCTTTAAATACTGTTCTAGAGTAACCAGGGATAACTCGTTCGACATAATCTTCTATTTTTTCTGTAAAAACGATCTCTCCTCGTATTTGGCTAGCCAATAATAAATAAATTAATTCCATATCAAAATTTAAAAAATTATCTTCTAATTCATCTTCGCTATCGGTAGAATCACTAGAATCGCTATAATTGTTCAATTCTTCGTTTAAAATGTTTTTATTTAACACAAATAACGTTATAGCAGATATCGTTGTTTCATCCATGGTAACAGCCATTATATAATATAATATAATATCGGTAAATATCTCAGATCTGTTTCGTATCTATATTCATTTCTGAGCTGTGGTAGCTGTGCGAGAATTTCAAACCACGTTTAAAAGATCTGAGAAAGGATACTTTCACACTCACATACATTCATTCGAGACGTGTCGGGGATCTGGGAAATTCTGTGCGCTCTGAAGTACAGTCTATGTGCTAAATGCGCTTAATGCGTGAATCGGAACGCACCCTGAGACAGCAATCGTGATGAGTTCATGGCCCTGTCGTAATTCCATGTTTTTTCATGTCCGAAAACGAAATGATGCTTTCGTTTGTAATGTAGAAATTTCCGTGCTTCCGCAATTGCGCCACTAATCGCTTAATTATATGAGGGAAATCGAATGTCGCATAATATTTCGTTCCCTCGTATTGAAAAAACGGATAGTCCTCTGTTGTTCCCAAATCATTATATACTTTCTGGTTCACGGTGCACTGATCACATGTTATAATCTTTACATGTGCTCCACTTTCTTTCAGTCGTCGCAAGCATGTATATAATAGAGGTATGAGGTCTTCTGCAATCAGTCCTCCTTTCCCGGAAAAGAAACATGCCAGTGGCTGCCTCCATCTGTTTTGTCCGTTAATGCTGTCTACACAAAAAACTAACACGTGATGTGCTTTTTCGTCACGTCGACACGACTTTCCTAGATCGACAAGTCCTTCCACTCGATCTAGTGAAGCAGAATATTCTTCCCATGCTTTAATGGACATCTCATCCCATTTCAGAGCGCACAATCTCTGCACCAATGGTAATTCAGCTAAACGTCTTTTTATACTATCAAAGACGTGGTCTGCAAATCCAGTGTCCAAATTGTTAATTGCAATCCATCCTCGCACTGTGCTTTCTGCAGGGAGATGACATCCACTTTTCCGCAGTTTGTTGTAGGCGGACGGAGAATGATAGAATATCATCTTCGCCAAATCTTGTTCCTCTGTCGTGTACGGCACGTTGTCCTTGAGCTACAATTTTACCATTGTTCGTGAAACTACGTTCAGACATTTTTGTCTATCCAAAAATTGATCTACAGTTTCTGCTGCTTTGGTAATACGAACTTTGGCTGCCACAGCTCTTTGAAGTTGTTGCTTATGGCATTTCAATGCGAGCTTCAAATCTTTTATCTTCTTTTTCAACGTGCGATTTATCTTCTGCAATCGTGTCGCATAGGAGATTTTTGTGGCCCTTGCCCTTCGTGCTGGATAGCTTGTAGATGGTTCAATTGCTATCCATTCCATCCTATCGTCCTCATTTTCTGAGAAATATAATGGCGTCCTTGCATAAACCCGCGTTGGCATGTCAATATAATCCTCTTGAGGAATCACGATATCCTCCGTTTCTCTCTGGTGTCCATCATCTTGCTCCGCGGCGTAACCCTCGATGATTCCAATCTCTTCTTCGGCAGTGTATCCCTCGTTGATATCATGAAGTTCCTCATATTGTACACGATCTGCCCATGGTTTGGGCACAGCACCCGTTTTCAGTCTGCGCCTTACATTCGGGCGCAATCTGTTTTCGGGCTTGAACATTTCGGGTGAGAAATGTTCAGCACATATATACCTGTAATGTAAAATTATTGTACCTATGCTTTTTTGAACAAGATTCTATGATCATTTTTTCGCTTTCTGGAGCCAGTTGAAGTTAAAAAGGCAACATTTACTTCAATGTTAAATAACTCGAATAAAGAAACCAATAATAATCAACAACCACGCATTTTTCATAGGAAAGATGGCCCCTCCAAATGATTTTAACGCGATTTATCAAAAAAATTTAATAATGTGAATATCAATCATTAATTTCTACTTACCCAATCGCCTTATCGTTGATGCGGCATATGATTTTAAATTTGGATTACCTATAAAAAAAGCAATCACAGTTGAAGCATGTTTAGTTATATACTACTGTAGGAATTAGAGCTGTGACTTATGAGATACCCGCGTACCCGGGTATTTACTCGGGTAAACAGCATTACCCGGTTACCCGGGTGTCTCATGAATAAACTGCGGATCTTTATGCAAAATAAAAATCGTTTGCATCAATAGCAAGAAGCAGACAATATATTACGTCGTCGCTGCCTAGGGACAAACAGAACTGACCCATTGGCCCCAATAGCTCTGAGCAGTTGTGCCTGTTTGCCAGCTTCAACATGATGACCACCGTTACTAACGCAAGTTTGGAGTCTCTCCACAAAATTTTCTCGCACTCTACGGAGCACAGCTCGATTTCGTGCTAAAGTAGCAACCGCCTCTTCAATCCGATCTCGTAAATCCTGAGTCGTCCTTAAAGTCCTGCCTGACCCATAAACAATGGCTTTCAGAGCAACCCAGAAAAAAAGTCCAAAGGGTTCAGGTCAGGTGAACGGACGGGTCATAAGTGTGGCGCAGGATTACGACCGATCCATCGAGTTCCAAAAACTTTGTGTAAAAATTCGCGGACTGACCTGCCGAAATGCGGTGGAGCACCGTCATGCATAAAAAATGCGATTACGGGTATGCCTCGGAACCATACGTCGCAGTCTATTTAGGAGGGGTCCCATGGAAATCACCGACACAGATTTCCCCGACACAGGTTTCACCGACAACATTTCACCGACACCAGATTTGACCGACAACGGATTTAACCGACACCAGATTTCACCGACACCGGATTTAACCGACAGCTGATTTGATCGACAACAAATTTGACCGACAACGACTTAAGTTGATCGTTCGAAAAATTCGATTCATCAGTGAACACTATATGTTTCACAAAGTGCCTATCTCTTCGGATCTTGCGAAGCATCCACCGACAAAAACGAAGACGAGCTGTGCAATCACCAGGTCGTAACTCATGCACTATCTGCACTTTGTAGGGTCGTAGGCCTTCCTCACGGAGAATGCACAACACTGTTTTATGATCGACCCCTAGTCGCGCGCCTATTCGTCGTGATCCCATGACAGGATAAGTTCGAGCTAAGGCGATCACACGTTCCTCAATTCTCCAAGACACACGAGGGCGACCTGCCCTACTGTGGCCAGAACCGGCAAAATTTATTTGCTCCTGATCTTGAAATCGTTCATCGAGTCGTTGAAATTCTCGACGATCAGGCACGAGCCCTGGACGTAATGGTCTGCCATTAGCTTGGCGTTGCAACCAACTAGCATAAAGAGCTCGTGCTCGTGTGTAATTACTATGAGCACGATCAATTGCTCGAAGCATTAGACGTTGGTCACGCCCATGCCGAAACGCTCGATCACGACCACCACGGCCACCACGTTGAGGCATGATACAGCAATGTTATCCTACGCAAAATTTAGTTGAGAATGAAAACGGAAAAGGTCTGGATATGGATGGAAAGCTACTTGAGCACAAATAACGAATGTCTTGTGGAACGATATGTTATTCCTCTCCGACACAAATGACTGTTGCTTCGAGGCAGCGCTCGGGTTTGTTTAATCTCTAAGTCTCCTCGACCCGGTCGTGCGTCTCGCTCTCCGTAACGATCCTAGTGCTCGGAGCTGCTCATACGGCGCATAACATAACATATACTATACCCCACGAGAGAACCGTAGCGCGTGAAAACCAGTTTGCGTTCGTCGCTGCGCATCTTCGCCCTGATTGGTAGGAATAATAATAATTCATATACCGCGTATATGAAGACTCGCAGTCGAGACAGTGGGAGATGGGTGGTGGAGTGGGAGTTGGGAGGCTCGCAGCGCTGTCCGCGGTCACTCAAGCTGCGCGAAACGCTACGGTTCTCTCGTGGGGGCAACTTTAGGCTTGATTATATGGCTCCTGTGTTTCTCTCAAACCGATTATCAAGCGTTGAGTATTTGCGGTTTCTACTTCATACGCTCCTGAATAGACTGCGACGTATGGTTCCGAGGCATACCCGTAATCGCATTTTTTATGCATGACCGTGCTCCACCGCATTTCGGCAGGTCAGTCCGCGAATTTTTACAAAAAGTTTTTGGAACTCGATGGATCGGTCGTAATCCTGCGCCACACTTATGACCCGTCCGTTCACCTGACCCGAACCCTTTGGACTTTGTCACCCCGAAGTGAGAGGCGAGGGGAACTCACTATAATCAAGTCACCCCGAACGGAACAGAAATCTACCACGTCCACGTCGTTGTTCCTGGGTAGCGCTAAGAGTAGAAGATTAAGCAGATTTTATACAACGAAAACAAATTTTTTAGGATCAGCTTTGGGGGCTGATTTTCGCTAAACATGATCAGGATATTCACAATATGATTTTAAAAACTTCATAAGCATCAGATTTATTTTCTGAAATTTCAAGCAAAAAAAAAACTTCAAACGAAGATTTCTCTATGAAATATTGATTTCCGGCATATTGCCCCTTTGAGACTTTTGTTCAGCTCGACGAGTAGAATCGATTAAGCCAATAACAATTTTTGACCTTGAAAATGACCTTGAAAATCAATTTTGAGGGGCCATGTTTATAATGCAATGTTGGCAATCTCGACGAGTTCTATCACCGCCCAAAAGGATGACCAATAATTTTTCCCCACCCTGTACAGTATCAACATTTTATGTATGAAAATACGATGAATAAATAAGTCAGAATTAGAGAAGGAATCTCTAACACCATGGCTTGCTTGTTCTCAAACAAAATATTTTGTAGCAGTGTAAGAACCATTCAAAGCTTTCAAATCCAAACTATTATTCATTTCATTTATTTTAGATTATTCTGGGCTGACAATGAGATATAACGCTTTGAAGACAAACTCCGTAAAATTCAGATTAAATAAAACGTTTAAAATAATCATCATAATCTATTAAAATACTAATACTAATACTAATAATAGTGAAATACAGTTGTTAGGATCTTTTTATCTTTTTATGCACGCGTATTCTCGGTCATTGATTTAAGAAACGGTTTCTTTCATGTACCGGTAGCAAAAGAAAATAGGAAATATACGGCATTTGTCACGCCGGAAGGGTAATACGAATTTTTGAAAACGCCTTTTGGCTTGTCAATTAGCCCAACAAGTTTTCTACGGTTTATAGACAAGATATTTAAAGATTTAATTAAACGCAAAGTAATTTTTACATATGTAGACGATATAGTGATACCAAGCGCAAACGATAAATAAGCACTTTAATAGAGTGAGAAATAAGAGATAGATATAATTTATTTAATAGAAATAAAGTTTCTATTAAAAATTGAATAGAAACTTTAAAAGTAGCAGAAAAGAACAGACTGACCATTAATTGGCATAAGTGCCAATTCTTAAAAACGCGAATAGAGTACTTAGGACAAATGATTCAAAAGGGACATGTTTATTCGAGTGACGAAGCTAAAAGCAGTCAATAAATTTCCGACACCAAATAATAGGAAAGGTGTATAAAGTTTTCTTGGTTTAAAAGAATCGAATGTAGGAATGTAGGACAATGTAGGAATCGAAGCGGCTCATGGCAACACGTGAACAAACGTCAAACGCGACAAGTGAACGGAGAGAACATACACGAGACGAAACAAACGCGATATTCAACCTTTTAATATTCGTTATTAAACTCATTTTTATACTATTAAAGCCGAGTTAGATCGTTACCCAGTCCCGTTACACGGTAAACTTTGAGAAAATTTTTAAAAAGCCTGGACAAATCGGGATGAAAGAAACATGTTGCATAAGAAACTGTAGACATTTCTGACGATGATTGATCTCGGCGGCACTTACTGTTAATACGTTAATAGAAATCATGTACTCACCAACTCTTGCAATCCATTCAGCACATAAGGGATTGCCACTTTTCGGGAAAATGTACAGGTGATGTCCGTGTGGTCGGTTATTGCTGCAATCCTTGTACATGCAAGTATCCATAAAACTCTGCAATGATGTCCTGGGTGAAGCCATATCTTAAGTCCTAAGAAAAACCTGAAACAAACTACAAAAAAACGCAAAAATCCGCGAATACGCAGAAATTTACAAAAACTCACGAATCCACGAACACGCAGAAATTTGCAAAAACTCACGAATCCGCGAACACGCAAAAACTCGCAAACACTCACGAATTCGCGAACACGCACAAATTCACAAGCACTCACGAATCCGCGAACACGCAAAAATCTACGGAGTATTCGGCAAAAGTTTGTACAAATACAGTAAAGCCTTGATCTCTGTCGAAAAAGTCTTCTGAGCTAACAGATATCACACTCCAATTTGCTTTTCTGATTTATGGCTGTCTACCGCTCCGAGCGAAACAACAATAGACAATCGAAGCTAGAGAAGGACAGTACGGATCGCGTGGCCCGTTGCCGTCACAGTTTAAAGGCCTACGTGTTCTCACAATGTAATGCTAATTCAAAATGCTTTATTTTTCATTATTTTTTATGAGACTTTCACTGGCTTGTTTCTGGCATTATTCTGATTACAGCAAGGCCAAACAAGATATAATTTGGCCTATATTTACTCTACATGTGAAGCATAATTTATAATTTACATATCATACATTCAATATATGCTATAGCATATGTTTAAATAAACAACTTAACATCTCGGAAATATGTTCTCAAAGAATTAGACTTCAATTTTGCAAATTAACGGAGTTACAGCGCGACCTGCACATACAATACATATGCCGCATAACGATACTTTTGATATGAATTTGGCCTCTACGTACAAAAAGTCCCCTTTGGCAGGTCTGGTCAGTCCTGGTACATTATGTACAGATTTTCTACTATTTTAAGAATAACACATTTTTTTAGGCTGTGCAATGTCAAAGAAAAGGAAACTCACGTAACAAATATTTAAACGACTTATTTTACATAATCAGAAAAATAATCACGAGAAAGTTATTAATAAAAGTGTTAGCATCGCATTGGTATTTTAAAAAATAGAGTAAACAATACAGTTTTTCTTTCTTTTTCACTCGCTATCCTCTTCCATATCCTACAGTTACACCATAAAGTCGATGAAACCAAAGAGTAATGAAAAATAAAGCATTTTTAATTGTCAATACATTGTGAAAACACGCGGGCCTTTAAATAGTGCCGGCAACGGCGACTGTCCGCGTCTCTTTCTTTCCTTGCGACATGTTAAATTTGAAATTATAGCGCGTTAGTCAATCAGCTACCGCCAGTTAGACCTGGGTTCGATTCCCGCGGTTCTCTCATCTTTTTTTCTTATATTATTGTCCGTGACGCTTTTCCATGACGCTAATTAGGCCCATACCCTGCCATAAGTAAAGTTTCATTTCAAAAATTAAAAAATGATAGACTATAGAATACGAGCTGTCTCTAGTGGTGTTGTAATCGTGAATGTGCTCGCGATCGAGGAAACCGCGAAGCCTTCGAAAAGATCCTTTGACTTATTTTCTTCTGCGGTGACGAGCTGCCTAGGCGACAATAGCTCTGCAACCGTAGCCAAGAAGTGGTGCAATAAACATGGCCGGGCAATCCCGATTGGTTTAGACCTATTTGGTCTTCAATGTGTACCTGGTACGACTATATTTACACTTTGTGGTAACGTGGTAATGTTTTTTGTATGGTACGACTATTATCCTTTTTGGCGTACCGGAACTGGTACCTTGAGTGTTGGGCAATTACAATTGCATACTACAACAAAATCCCCACTTGCTTTTTCAGAAGCCTTTGTTTAAAAAAAAAACAATGTTAACGATTTCGGCACCGCTTCATGGCATAATACCGGTACCGGTATTATCTGGTATGTTCATTTTACCGTCATTAAGTCCCTGATTTTAAGCAATATTTTGCCTGGAGCGAAAGGAAAAATGTACAGTATGTATAACATGTATTTCTTCTAATGACTTGGATTCAAAATTCGCGCAATATGGATAGGAAAATAGAACAAGGTGAAAACGGTTTATGTGCAATATGTATGATTTATTCAATTTTCAACAGTTCAATAAGACAGAATGTACATATATGTAACAAAAAGCAAAACAAAGTTTTATTATATAGGTATGAAACCGCAATCAACTTAATTTAGTAAACTTGTTTATATTCTTCATAATTTTTCATGGATGTGATTCGATTAAATGAGTTTAACAGTGTGCACTATTTTTAACACATGTAAATTGTATTAATGAGGAAAATAAATTGTTACTTGGCTTCGACAGATCGTAATTGAAGAGTAATAATTTTATTTCGCATAAAGGTCCACAGTACGGTGGACCTTAGCTATACTTGACGAAACTGTACGTCTTAATCGTGGCGAAAGATGATGTAGGATCTGATCCAGGCTAAAGATGATGTAGGATCTTGTCCATGCTAAAGATGATGTAGGATCTTGTCCATGCTAAAGATGATGTAGGAGCTGATCCAGGCTAAGCACTAGAGTAGGGGGCAGCACTATAATGGGCACGGGCAAAACCCGGGCGTGAGCACTCTCATTTACTCTCTGGTAACAATAAATAACGATTATTACAGAAGATTTTTCGTTTACGAACCATTGATTTATAAATATCGCAATAATTTTCAAATTAATTTTAAATTCTAATACTTTTTTAGAATATATTCTGGTAATTACTTTTATTTTTCCTACATCTATACACTGTCCAATATAAAACAATAATTACGATGGTGAACAATAAGGGAAATATGTTATTAAATATGTTTAAAAATTCTGAGCAAAATCTGACATATGTCAAGTATTCAAATGCATACTTCGCAATTGGTTTCAGATTTTTAAATTGAAAATTCTGCTTGTAAAAAATCAAAAACCTCAAAAAAATCGAAAAAATGCAGATTTTACATGGAAGTTCTAGAGTGACAACTTTTATATTTTTACAGTAGCGATATATTGTTATTGGTATGGTTCATGAATTTTTTCTGATTTTTTGGTTTACTGCGACGTTGTCAAAAAAAATAAAAACCGATTTTTTCGACGTTTTCTCCGCGAAGAACTAATAACGTTCTATTTAGATACTACATCACGACTTAGTGCAGTATTTAGGTAAATGAGGGAAATTTTTTTTAATGAAAGGAGACACATATTACATACGCATTAAATCATAAATGAATTTTTCTTTATTTCTCTCTCTTGTGTTTAAAAAATTGGTCATGCTAACAATTGTTATAACAGTGAGATGGAAATAGATGAATAATAGTAATGATGATGATAACGATAATGATAAAGACGATTATAATAACAATAATAAGAATACATGCACATTCTCACAAATACAGAAAGAAGTCACACTCATTACAATTTTTTTTTTGTTTTTTTTTTTTTACGGATGAGGGGGAAAATGCTGTTACGCACACCCCAGAAGGGGATAGTGTGGGGCTCGGGCCGCGGATGATCGGCGTACCCATACCCACTAAAAACCTCAACCTCACCCGGGACAGCCAATGGGCTGTCCCTCTACTACCCTTATCAACCCTTGTAAGAATTTGGCGATGCTGGAGTCGCCGCCTCCTCTTCTGTCTTCTACTGGCGAATAATAAAAACAGTAACAATAATAACTTTAATAACAATAACAGTAATAATACTCTAATAACAATATAAATGATCAAAGTGATACATGCCTTTGCAGTACAACCTATAATTTCTGGTTGGCAGAAACAAAACACAATTGCTCCACTTTCTCCGATAATAGAGAAGATCTTCTCTTCGTTACTATATTCCCGGCCAGTGAAAATAGTCGCTCACTGTACGCTTGTGTTGCGGGAATATCAAACACATTTTTAGCAACGATTGCTAAATCTGGAAAGCGTGCTGCATTTTGCCTCCACCACTCTAATGTACATGATTCTGCCGAAATTAATGTTTCTTTTAGATAAGTATCTATTTGGCTTTGTAAAATAGTGGTGGGTTCGCCTTCCTTTTGCGCAACATTTTTAAAATACGCGAAAAGCGTTAATGATGGTGCTGATGTAGATGGTGCTGATAATGATGGTGCTGATGTAGATGGTGCTGATAATGATGATGCTGATGATGATGATGCTTCTGCAAAAATATTATAAAATATGTACGTATTATATTAAATACAATCTTGTTCAATTTTGTGATTTTTTTACACTCACCAACGTTTCCATCTGCAACGCTTGCATCATTCGGTGCAGAGAATTTGCAATACTGTCTTACAAATATTCGCAATATTTCCTGCGCCTCTTCTTTCCTCTCCTCCGGCAACAATCAATTTTTAAATC
Source organism: Lasioglossum morio (assembly GCA_916610235.2). Classification (NCBI taxonomy): domain Eukaryota; kingdom Metazoa; phylum Arthropoda; class Insecta; order Hymenoptera; family Halictidae; genus Lasioglossum; species Lasioglossum morio. The sequence continues at coordinate 11,628,094 of OU744326.1, read as the reverse complement.
GCGGGTCTAAAAGCATGCTTACTACCAAGCAATCCATGCTTTTGTAGTAAAATGAAGTCTGTCGCCCACTTCAATAATGCAATTATTAATGAAAATTGTTGTTTCATTAGCATTATCATTGTCCAGCATACTCATTAAAGTGTCGCGAATGGCGTACACTGTTGGAATATACAGGGTGAGTCACCAAACGTTACCACCTCAAATATCTTTGTTGTTTCTAATGATACGTAAAATATGGTAAGGACAAAGTTGAATGGTACAATGGGGCTGACACGATGCAAAAAAAAAATTTGTTTTTATGTCATTTTTTTGTAGATATCAAGGTCACCTTGACTTTTTTAAATGGAACCACCCTTTTTTAAATACCTACAATGATAGTCCCTTTCATTAGGAATTCAGTGACTATAATTAGTCCAAGGTCATTCAAGGTCAAGGACAGAAAAAACGTATAAAACTAAAATATGGAAGCAGAATACCTGTATTTTATAAATGTTCGAAATGATGGCCATCTGCGTCGATACATTGTTGTAAACGAGCTCTGAAGGAATGTTGAACTCTGATAAGTGTATCCGACGTGATATTCGTACATGCTGTGATGATACGCTGACGCATATCTTCAACTGTTGTTGGAGCATCCGTGTACACGGTCTCTTTTAGCAGACCCCATAAAAAGAAATCCAGTGGATTTAAATCAGGCGAACGTGCTGGCCATGAAACTGTTCTGCCTCGTCCAATCCATCGGTTTGGATATCGAGAATCCAACATTTCTCTTGCTACTCGTGCATAATGAGCAGGACAACCGTCATGTTGGTACCACATAGCGTAGCGATTTTGTAAAGGGACATCTTCTAACAAAATTGGCAGATCTTCTTGCAAAAATTGAGCGTATTTCTGTCCCGTCATCATTCCGTTAACGAAATATGGTCCAATTACTTTGTCGTTCAAAATACCACACCACACGTTTACGCTCCATTGTCTTTGATGATCAATTTCTCGCAGCCAGTGCGGATTATCCACAGACCAATAATGGGCGTTCCGTAGATTAATTGAGCCATGATTAGTAAATGTTGCTTCGTCCGTAAACAAGACATTAGAAACTAGAGGGGGATTGTTGCTCGCTCGCTTCGCGAGCTTCGCAGGTGGGGGAGTTGTAGCTCGCATTGCGACCCCGCGAGAGGGTTAGTGGTACGGATGTTGTTTGGTGTGTGACTCTCCACGAGCCACACAAAGAACTTCCCGACTCGTTAGTTGTAGTATATTAGTATCATTATTTATTTAGTGCACGATTTAAGATGATTGTATGTTTTCAGGGAATTTCAATAGTTTTCTACTTATCTATATATATATTCTACTTATTCAATAGTTTTCTATTTATAAAAAAGCAATTTAAAAAAAAAAAAATTTTTTTAAGTATGTCTAAATATATATATAGTTACGTTTGCTTCTTCGGTGGATACGCCTTTCGTATAAATTGCAATGTTGAATCAACTCCTTTCGAAAAAAACGAAAAAACTAAAAAACTACTTGACCAAAATGGACCAAAATCTAATCAGCTCTAAGTTACAGCGGGGCACATCGATTGCATCATTCATCGTTCTGATCGCGTTGTTACTTTTTCAGAAAACGTTAACGAAAAATTTGATACCATAGAAACAGACATACGCATACACACACACACACACACACACACAAACAATTTGATAAAAATAGTCTAAAATGACTCCAATGACCATGAAACGTGAAGATCTGCAAAAAATTCGATTTTCGATTTTCGGGGTAATTACGATAACTTCCCTATAAATCGGGAAGTTAAAAAATGAATGATTTTGAAGCAATCCCCATTGACAAAAATTAATTCTATTTTGAAAATCATTCCCGTGCAATTCTTGATGGAGCGATATGTGGAACGGATGAAATTTATGTCGGGCCAGAATTCGTATTACGCTACTTTGACTTATGCCTGCTTCCCGGGCAATTTTTCTCGTACTCACGTGAGGATTGACAGCTATAGCTGCTAAAATATTAATTTCATTGTCTTCATTAGTCGTGGGATTCTTCCGTTTGTACTGTCTTGCATGTACACTTCCAGTACTTCGAAACAACCTGTACGTATTAGTGAAAGTACGTCTAGAAGGAGTGTTTCGCTCGGGGTACCTTTGTTCATAAAGTATTCGCGCCTGCACTGCATTTTTTCTACATTCACAGTAAATCGTGATCATATCACACTTTTCAGTCATCGAATACAACATAGTGGAATCGCGTTTGGAAACATACTGATAGTAAATAAGAATGCTGAATAACATTGAAGGACCTTAGTATGTTTACTTTAACTACGACCATAGTATGTTTACTATTTCCTACAAGTCTCAACCGTGATAAACGTATTCTGCTTCCATATTTTAGTTTTATACGTTTTTTCTGTCCTTGACCTTGAATGACCTTGGACTAATTATAGTCACTGAATTCCTAATGAAAGGGACTATCATTGTAGGTATTTAAAAAAGGGTGGTTCCATTTAAAAAAGTCAAGGTGACCTTGATATCTACAAAAAAATGACATAAAAACAAATTTTTTTTTTTGCATCGTGTCAGCCCCATTGTACCATTCAACTTTGTCCTTGCCATATTTTACGTATCTTTAGAAACAACAAAGATATTTGAGGTGGTAACGTTTGGTGACTCACCCTGTATATCGGAAGTGTCGGTGAGGTTTGTCCCGACATCATGACAGTAGCCTCTTTGAAGAGTTTCAAACATGACTCGTATCTCTCCATTTCGGTCCACTCGCGGCTCGTGATAGGATCGGGCATTTTTGGTTCCCACAGTACATGGTGCAACGCTCGTCGCACATTTATGAGTCTATTTAGCATATCGTACTGCGAGTTTCACCTATTTCACAATCAATTATTAATTTTAAGGGTGCTCTTTGAGGATACTGCACCAACTGCTCCGTTTTTAATTTATTGTTTGCCACAGTCGACCGATGAAAATATCGGACGATTTTGCGACATTTTGCCAAAAGAGATGTTAATTCCGTGCACGGTTTAATTGCATCTTTCATGGCCAACTGAAAAAAAGGTATTACATTTTACCCTTCACACATATTGTTCATTGAGATATAAAGTTTACTTTGGTAAATAATTGTTATTAAAATGTTTATACCTGTAAAGTGTGAGCGAAACATGGAATTCGCTCCCATGTACGACCCAATCGTACGGCTTTCACCATATTGAATGCATTGTCTGTTACATAAAATATACGAAATTTTTCGATCAGAAGATTCCATTCTCTCATCGTATCCTTTAAAAACGTATTCATATGTTCACCACTGTGAGAATCGGTGACATTACTGATTTTTAAAGTTAAATTTTTAATAACAAAATCGCTGGTCATGTAATGCACACTTGCGGAAACGTAACTTTCATTGGATCTTGAGGTCCATGCATCTGTCGTAAAAGCAAAAGTTTCCGTCTAAAAAAATTGAGAGAATTGATTAAAGATTAAAAAAAACACATACTTCACTATTACAATTCAAACAAAATATGCTGACTTACAGTTTGGATATCTTTTGCTAGTATCGTCGCCACCCTTTTTCTTTCAGTTTCATATATTTTAGGTAAGATGGTATCCGAAAAAGTGGTACGGCTAGGTATTTTGTAGCGCGGCTCTAATACTTTCATTAATTTTCGGAATCTACTATCATTCACGATGCAGAACGGTTGATAATCGCATATCATCATCTCAGCAATGGCTTTTGTTATTTCCTGTGCTCTTGTAGAATCGCTGTCTAACATGACTACGTTTCCTTCATTCATTGCGACTTGTCTGATGGCAACTTCTTCCTCCGGTGCCGCAAAATATTCGTTACGATGCTGGTATTCTAAATGCCGTTTCATCGATGTTGTGCTAGCCCGCTTGCATTTAAACATCTTGTGACACAGGTTGCACACACTTTCATCCGTATTTATTTTGGTAAACCATCTCCAAACTGTACTTCTCCTTCGAACAATTTCCACCGCCACAACATTTGCACTAGACGCAACTGCACTTATCTCAGCTTTGTCCACTTCCATCGCATTGTTTGTACTCGCGCTATCCATTTTGTAGAATTTAAAAAAAATACAATTAATGATACTCGGCTCGTGATTTTGACTGCACTCTGTGATCGTCAGCAAGTGGCTCAATGGTTAGAGCGCGCGACTGCGGATCCGTGGTCTCGCGGGTTCGATCCCCGCCCCGGCACCTCTGGAAATATTCCATGTTCCATCTAAAATACTGTGGTGCCCAAGAAGAGGTGGTTCGGAACCCACCTTTAAAGTTAATAATGGATTGTGTAACGAGGTGGAATTCACAGTACGGATGTTAAATAGGCTGATAAACGTGCGTCGAGCGTTGCGCCATGGCCATATACTATGTAACCGCGGATTCGACCCGACACGAGCCGCGAGTGGGACCGAAATGGAAGAATGAATATTCCAAGTGTTTTTTTTTAAAGTTATTTAAAAAAGCTACAGAAATCATGACAGTAGAAAGTGCACCCACCCTCCCACAAAAATAAAAATTTTCTTTCATTGTTTTTACATAGAATTCAGTTGTAAAAAATGTGACTTCTTTTTGTATTTTTGAGAATGTGTGTGAATTATTATTATTATTATTGTCATTATTGTTAATATTGTTATTATTGTTACTATAATCATCATTATCATTACCAATATCATTATCGGTATCATCATCATCACTATTATTCATTTATGTATTTCCATCTCACTGTTACAACATCTGTTAGTATGACCAATTGTCTTAACCCTCATCCGTCCCACGTGTCAATTTGACACAGTTTTCCCGAAAGAAGTTATACCTACTGCTCTGTTATTTGTATGTGTATTTTCCCAAAAGTTTGTGTGACTTTATTTCATAATACGGAACGCTTTATCGAAAAACCTAAGATGTAAATGTTAACTCATGAATGTGACTAAAGCATCGAAAATTTTTTTAATTTCTATCACTGTGCCAATTTAACACCGAGGGACAAATTCAATTCGTGAAATGAGGGACGGACCAGGGTTAAACACAACATGAGAGAGAGAGAGAGAGAGAGAAATAAAGACAAAATCATTTATGATTTAATTCGTATGTAATATGTGTCACTTTTCATTAAAAAAAATTTCCCTCATTTACCTAAATACTATACTAACTCGTAACGTAGTACCTAAATAAACATGCAAATAGTACATAAATGGTAAATAGTTAATACATATATACGTATATGTATATGTATTATCGTTTGCACTATCAGTATACTTCCACATATAATAAAATTGTACAAGGTACTATTTAAATATATCTTTTTGCGTTTTCATACAACCTTCTACAAGTATAACTAATATTGTTCATCGTGTCAATTCATTGGAAGTTCAGAAAAGATTTTGAGATGAAAATCCATCAAGCTTTTACAAAGTTTACAATATCATCTAAAGAGCGAGTATCACGAGTTTTGTATACGTAAACCTCATGTCTCTTAGAATCGTATAGCATTATCAATATATTACAATGATTAATAATATCGATGTGTCGATCTTCGCGCTATGTATAACTCGCACCATGTTATATTACGCGTGAATTGATTTCGTGTCGGCGTCGACTCCTTTATGCGAGCCGTTCGTTCCGTACGAATCGCACGGTCGCCGGTCGGTGCGAGCCAGCGAGCCCAGCTAATTGTAAGATCGACTGGATGGAGCAGCTCGCAATCGATGCGAGCCGATCGCTTCGTGCGAGTACTCGACTCGGCTCGACCAATCGAGTCGAGCTTAGTTCAACTCGCATTTTGCGAGTACTTGCACAGTACTGCCTATGACTCGTCGTGCCAGGGTCATGGACCTAAAGAACGGAGTGTAAGGTAGGCTTTTGGGCGAGAGGGGGCTCCAGCGAGCGGGGGAGGATGCTCGCGTTGCGGCCATGTTCCATCACCCAACGGGTGTTGCCATCTATATAACGTAGCGGGAACATTTAAAATGTACAATTGAATCACGTATATGCACCGTATATTTTAAGGTGATTCTAATTGTAAATCAATTGTGACATGCGTAATAATGTTGATTTTATAAGAAATTTATAAAGGATCAATAACAATACGATATACTTAATCGCCAGAAAACAATATTAATTTATTGAAAAAGGTTCTTTTGCTTTTAGCAACATTATTTTGTTGCTTGCATATATAATTATATCTGACTTTCACATAATGGTTAATTATACACTTAATTAAGTGTATTCTGTGATCGTACAACACAAATTGATCGTTACAATGTTTTATTAATGCAATAAATAAATTTTGTGTATCTATTTTTCTAATGATTTCATCAATGCTTCGGAAACACAAAGCCACTACGATTTACCAACTTCAACGCACGTGTACTGTGCACAAAATGACCGCGATTTGTATAGACCACGTGCTACCGACGCTACACTAGTATTCAAAGTCGCCTTAGAGCGCACCACATTTTGGGTGATGAAAAATGGCCGACGGAATGATACCCCTTTCGTCTTTTCTTACGCCCCCGGAGGCTTACACTCCGTCCTTTAGGTCCATGGTATCTCGTCAGTGTTCAGGCAACCCAGTCCGCTCTACCGCCGGTCTAGGAGCTGATCCAGGCTAAGATTTTATGTGGGGGCAGCACTATAACGGTCGCGGTCAAAACCTGGGCGTGAGCACTCTCTGTTCCTCTCTGGTCGGACCAACGATCGTAGCCAACGTAGCACAGTGCGGTATTGGACCTGAAAAGCTGGCCAAAAATCAATATTGTAAATATTTACATAGAATGTTGTAATTACGCCCCAATATAGATAAATAAACATGCCATTACGTGCTGCACTCCTATTTTTTGTTTATCCCAACAGTCACCCGTGTCTCCAATTCAAACATAGCACTTGTTCCATACACACGCCTTTGATCGTAGCATTCGATTCATACGCATCTCCTTCTTGTTATAATTTTTATGTTGAAAGTGATTTTTGTGGCGAAATTTGGAATAGATGTTGTTACAAGAAGGTATGTACATTATATTAAGCATATCTGTGTCAATGTTAAAATTTTTTTATACGTATTTTTACCGATCTCCAATCCTGGTTAAGAGCTCCTAGATTTTCATGACGGTTTTTTGCATAAATTAGTGTTTTTAAACATATGCAACTCATCGCAACGGCATAAAAGTTATGTGGTGTTAAACTACAGGATATCTAGAATTAGTATACCGCAAAAAAGTTTTCACATTAAAAAAAATAAAGCTCCAAATATAGCCCCTTTTTATTAGCATGGTTTTAGTAACTCGCTTAAGAAAATGTATTAAGAAAATGTACAATTTGTATAAAATTAAATTCTATCTACATATTCATTATAATCATTTAAACTATTATCTTGTTTCAAAAATGCCAGTGCTTCTTTTGTAAAGAACTGCTTCTTTCTATTATTTTTATAGTTTATGCTACTTACGTAGGGGTCCGCGGTCAACAAGAGTCTATTCAGAATATCTTTCATACATTCTGTTCTGGAAAATTTTCGTGAGAACCTGTAACAGACCTGTAGGCACAGGCCTGTCACTAACGGCCGCGATACCGAAGCATCCCGAACAGACCCGATCGTACCCGAACGATCGCGGAAGAACCGTGGGAACCGCGAACGAAATATTCCCACGTACCGTGGGAAATATTCCCACGCACACGCGTTATCCCCACTCTTGGCAGGCCTATATAAACCGCGGCGAGCAAGCGCTCGCTCTCAGTCGTATCTCCGACATAACCGGCGTAAGACCACACTCCCGAGAGTAAGTATTCCATACTTACCTGTCCTCGACTCCCGCCGGTGACGAACTACGTTCCACTGTAACCGGGTACGGCGTACCGCCACCCTGATAGCCACGGTGTACCACCAGCTATCCTGGCCACGGTGAACCACCAGCCAAGTTGCTACGGCGAACCGCCAAGCACATAGTCACGGTGTACCACCGACTATCCAGCTACGGTGTACCACCAGCCGTTTTGCTACGGCGAACCGCCAAGCATATAGTCACGATATACCACCGACTATCCCGTCACGGCGTACCGCCCACGGAGACGTTTGACAAGCACGATGCACCATCACTTGTCAATGTAGAACCGCCCCGGAGGAATCCGACGCACGGTGTACCACCACGTCGCATTTCCGTGAACCCGACCGGGGCAGGGCGATCCAGGTGACAACCTCGATCATGATCCGTTCCTAGACCGTCCCCATGTCCACGCCAGGTCAAAGGCCGCGTCGCGAACCGCCTCGATAGATAGCATCTCCGAGGACCGCCCGTTCCAGTCGCGACGCGAATCACAAAACGTACGCGAACGGCCGCAGGCAGCGAACTCCGGTGAATCGTAAATAACGCGAGTGTTATTTCTAACCTCTCCCGCACCAGTAAGCAGACCCAGCTCCTCGCCGACATCGGACCTGGCACGGCGAGCTATCCAGCAACGAGGAGGGAACGGACCCGGAGACGACGACTCGTTATATGGCGCCCAAACAGGGACTTTGTGTGTGAAGACAGTTCGCGAGAAACTAAGAGACCACGTGGCGATTTGCAAAGTGAGGTTAACCGGTGAAATACACGTGCGCGAGTACCGAACTACGCACGCCACCTCGCGACGCGGAAAGACAATAACGCGTATAGACGGTGAACATCGCGTAGCCGACAGACCGGGCAACGCGCGCGCCATCTCGCGGTACCGATTCGAAGCCGAACGTGTAGACGAGAAACCTCGTACAACAACCGGGCCGGGCGATACGCGAACGCCATCTACGAGCGCGCCGAGGTACTACGCGCCAAAACAAGCGCCAATTCAAATCGGGATTTGGGCATGCGGAAGAGTGCGCTCCGACCTACCAAAGAACGCATCGCCAACGACCTCCGACGTTTTAATCTGCCGATTATCGGCAGTCCGGAAGAGTTACGTCAACGGTGGGCAGACGCTATCTCAGCGCAAACCGAGGTCCTATTCGAGATGACGGACCCAAAAACCGACACATCGCAACCAGGAACATCGAAACCGGTACCGGAGGCTCTCGCTTAACCGGAACCTAGCCGCAGCATGAACCAAATGCGGAAATGGGGATGCACCAGTGACGGGAAAGACCCGTTCTCATTCTTGGAGCGCGTAAGCGAACTGCAGGAGGCCTACCAGATTTCCGATGCCGACCTATTACGTGGGATCCCAGAAATACTGAGGGGGGAGGCCCAGTTATGGTTCAGGAACAATCGCGGCCGACTGACGTCCTGGAAATTATTCCATGAAAAATTCGAAGCGTTCTTCGCACCGAACCGAACGCTGCTGCAACGGGAGCAAGAGGCCAGGGATCGCTTGCAACAACCAGGAGAACCCTTCCACCTCTTCATGAACACACTCCTGACCCTAATGAGACGGGCACAGCTCCCGATGGAAACGTACCAGGAGAGGTTGTACGAAAACATGCTACCGGAATACGCGGCCCTGATCAACCCGGACCAGATCACCGACCTCGACGACCTGCTACGACATGTTCAACGCCTCGAGAGGGTCAACGAACGGTAGACTCGGAGCCAACGGACTGCCACCCGACACGTGGCCGCCACCTCGGCCGATGGACCACCCACGCCTTCGGCAGCCGCCGGAGAACCAATTGCATCGCGGCTCGCCAGGCTGAATCTAACGCCATCCGCAGAATCACGGAGCCCCACGGCCGCTGACGGAAGTTATAACCGGGAGACGCATTGCTGGAGATGCAAACAACGGGGCCACCAACGATTCGAATGCCGGAACGTATACCGTCGGTTTTGCGCACAATGTGGTCGCGATGGGGTACTGACAAGGGACTGTCACCCTCCGGGAATCGCAACGCGGGGTCAGCCACTGACGGACAACGGCAGGCCCCCGCAATAAAGTATACACCCCGTCCGTTACTCCCGATATTGATATGCGGCCGGGAAATCGATGCGCTACTGGACACCGGCGCCCAATTATCATGCATCAACGCCGAGGTGCAGGAGTGGGCCAAAGAACAGGGAATACACCCGACCGCCCCGACGACAAACATTGGCCTGGCGGACGGCTCCGATGCTCAACCCACGGGGGTTATACGCTTACCGTTTGGCGCAATAGGCTACGAGTGGCTACAGGAGTTCACGGTGCTGCCAAATATGGGAACTCCAGTATTATTGGGCATCCAGACTATTGCCGCACTGCAACTCCAACTGAAGCCACCCCTCGACATAGCTTCCTGGCCGATTGACTGCCTAGCCGAACCGTGCTTCCAACTCGGGCTACGGGTACCACAACCCGAAGACCGGGAACGGCTCGAGATATTTCTGGGGGACGAGATGAAAAAGTTTGAGGCGGTACCGGGTCGAACGACGCTCATAGAGCACCGGATCAAGCTGAAGGATGCCACGCCCGTCAAACATCGGTATCAGCCGCGAAACCCAGCGATGCAGGCAATCATCAATACCGAGGTGGAGAAGATGTTGAGCGAACAGGTCATCGAGCCCTCCAGCAGCCCATGGAGCTCGCCCGTGGTGGTGGTGAGAAAGAAGGATGGTCGCCCGCGCTTCTGCGTGGACTTTCGCCGACTGAACGAAAGGTCGGAAAAGGACGCGTATCCCTTGCCACAAATACAGGCGACACTCGACAAACTCCGAGGGGCGAAGTTCTTGACCACGCTGGGCCTGAAGAACGGGTATTGGCAGATCCCGCTTGACCCCGACAGTCTACCGCTTACAGCGTTTACCGTTCCTGGGAAGGGACTGTTCCAGTTTCGGGTCATGCCCTTCGGACTCCATTCAGCGCCTGCCACGTTCCAACGATTGCTGGACCGGGTCATCGGCCCCGACCTGGAGCCGTTTGCGTTCGCATACCTCGATGATATCATCATCGCCAGCCCTTCCGTCGAGGAACATCAGTGCCACCTGCAGGAGGTATTCCGCCGCCTCCGCGCCGCGGGCCTACGACTGAACCCAGACAAGTGCCAGTTCTGCGTCCCAAGCCTGAAGTACCTGGGCCACGTGGTCGACCAACAAGGGATCCGCACCGACCCCGAGAAAACCAGCGCAATCGCACGAATCCCCGCGCCGAAAACAATACGAGAAGTGAGACGCTTCCATGGCATGGCATCGTGGTACCGGCGATTCGTGCCAAACTTTGCGAAGATTATAGAGCCACTGACACAGCTCACCCGCAAGAATGCAAAGTGGAAATGGACCGAAACGGAAGAAAGGGCCTTCCAAGAGATGAAGGAAAGGCTAATCACCGCACCGGTCCTCGCCTGCCCAAACTTTGAGCAACCATTTACGTTCCAGACAGACGCCAGCGACCACGGGCTGGGGATTGTCCTCACGCAAGGCACCGAAGACGATGAACATGTCATCGCATATGCTAGCCATACGCTGAGTGCAACGGAGCGCAACTACAGCGCCACCGAGAAAGAATGCCTCGCGGTAATATGGGGCATCCGAAAAATGAAGCAGTACCTAGAAGGTTACCATTTCACAGTCGTTACCGACCACCAGGCGATGCGATGGCTACTGCAGATCGACGGTCCAACCGGGAGACTGGCACGGTGGGCCCTCGAACTACAGCAGTACGATTTCGAGGTGAAGTATCGACCCGGCAAGTTGAATCAGGTGGCCGATGCGTTGTCCAGGACCGAACCCGTACCGGGCGTTAACCTGGTCAACCCGAAACCACGCACCGACTCCTGGTACGAGAAAAAGATGGAAGCAGTACGGAAGCAGCCGGCAACGGCCCCTGACTACCAAATACAAGACGGAAAGCTACACCGACGAGTACCTCACCAACTGGACTACAACGAACCCGAGCCCAGCCAAGCGTGGAAGGTATGCGTACCGCCCAGCGAGCGTAAGGACATCCTGAAGCAATTCCACGACGACCCGACAGCGGGCCACTTAGGGATTGCCAAAACCAGCGTACGCATCGCGCAAAGGTACCACTGGCCGGGGATGTTCAGAGAGATCGCTAAGTATGTCCGAAATTGCGCCAACTGCCAACGATATAAGACGCCGCCACAGCCGCCACCGGGACGACTCCATGCCAACCCCGGAACGCAGCCGTGGCACACGGTGTCAATTGACCTCGTCGGCCCACTGCCACGCTCGTGCCTCGGAAATATTTGGTTGCTGGTGGCCCTCGACCGTTTCACCAAGTGGGTGGAACTCACCGCACTCCGGAAGGCCACCAGCTCGGCCGTCGCCACCGCCGTCCATCGGGAATTTATACTCCGACATGGAGCTCCGGCGACAATCATCACAGATAACGGGCGGCAGTTCATAGGCGAACCATTCACGACCCTACTGAAGGCAGCTGGCATCGAGCACAGGAGGACACCACCGTACTCACCCCAGTGCAACCCAGTCGAAAGAGCGAACAGGGTGGTAAAGACAATGCTGGCGCAATACACAGGGGAACGACACGACAAATGGGACGAGAAACTAGCCGAGGTACAGTTCGCCATCAACACGGCCTGGCACGAGGCGACCGGATACAGCCCGGCCTACCTGAACCTGGGGAGAGAACTCAGGATACCCGGGCAACCAACCGACGGGGGACCACCCACCGCAACGCAGCAACGTTGGAGAACCTCAGAGAAGCTCAGGAACTGGCCAAGTTGCACCTGGCACGGGCCTTCGATCGACAGGCGCAGTACTACAATCTGCGACGCAGAGAGTGGAGGCCGGCCATCGGAGACACCGTATGGAAGAAGGAACACACACTTTCCAACAAAAGCGCGCGTATCGCGGCAAAACTAGCGCCGAAATACAGCGGCCCGTACACGGTCGGCCGAATCGTCTCCCCAGTTATAGTGGACCTCAAAAACGGGTCCAACCGATGGACACGCCACGTCCACATCAAGGACCTGAAGTCGGGAACGGGCCCAGACGGGGAACCAGCCACTAACCATGAGGGGGCAACCGGCGAGACACGATCAATCCACCCCAGCACCCACACCCATGCGGACGCCCCCGCACCCCGACGCAGGGGGAGACCGAGGAAAGTAATAGGTAGCGTTACTTTTGAAGTGAAACTTCTTTGCTGAGGGTAACAATTTTCTAAAATAACGGATGTGACGTTTCGATATAACGGATATGTGACGTTTCGATGTCACGGATGTGACGTTTCGATGTCACGGAAGTGGAAAGTGGGGCGCGAAAATTTAAACTGAGAATGAACGGAGAAGAATAATTTCTTACCCCGACGGGATTCGAACCCCGGTCCACCGATTGGGGACAACCAATGATCTTTAGAATGATAGCGAACATTTTGGAATATATCGAAACGAATAAAATGCTCGGTAGTAGGATCAAACGAAAAGGTTACAAATTCATGGTTATGTTAGACTACAGACATATAGAGATAGACTGCGCCGTCTTACGGGCGAGTTGAAGTAAAATCAAAAATAAAATAAAAATACTAATGTGTGTTTACCAAAATGTCTGGTGGCCCCGACAACGGCCACGCACGCCTACCACACCGGACCACCTGACCCGGGAAGCTGCCTCCAGGATGGAGGTAACCATCGATTCCGGCGAGGCCGGACCCACCGAGATGGAAGGGGTCCTCGACCTCGACGCAGCCGGGCCCGCGGCAAGCCTGAGGGTTGTCACCACGGGGACCGCAACGCCACCGGCAGCAGAGACAGCCGCCAAGCCCCGGGTGACGCTAAGCTGCGCCACCGGAGCATATCTGCGACGGGCAGCAGGGATACGCGGCGCCATATCCCGACGGGCGCACGCAAAGACCATCCAGCCACTGACCTGGTGGCCGCAAGTGATCCAGGGGACCATCCGCCCAAGGGCCAAGTCCGACGCGACAACCGCGTTCCCAACAACAGTAGCACCGACGACACTGGCACCAGCGACACCGGCAAAACCCGCAACGACGGCACCAGCAACGACAACGACAACCGCGACAACGACGCCCGCAACGACGGCAACACCACCGACGACCGGACCCACGACGACAGGGCCAGCAACAAAGCCTCCCGCGGACCGACGGCCAACAAAAAAGCCGAAACTGACACCGGGGAGTCCGGCAACTAAACCACCCGGCCAGACACCGGTGGCAAGGAGGGATACAAAGCACCGGAAGAAGAAGCAACCCTCCATGCCAGTGCTGGAGCACTGGGCCGACACGCCACCGCTAGCAGGGGCCACGGGGCTGACCAGGCCGGTCGAGCCGCTACCACGAGTGGCCGGACCCCCGACGGGAAACACGGGCCCAACCGACCACGGACCGCGTACCGCGCCAACCAAGCCCGACGAGACCACGGCCACACTACATGAGGACGGCGGATGCGGGGAGCTACTAGTCGATGCACGGGCCTGCCTGGACCCGCGGAACATGCCCCCGGGGCCACCAGACTTGCCCATACCAATCTGGCGAGACCTGGAGTGCCTGTCCATAGCCCCACGGACCCCGCCGCTCAGATATCCACGGCAACCGTACCGACCAAACCCAGACGGGTGACCGGTATACGAGTGGAGACGCGCCGCCGCACTGCCACCACCCACCGCCCTGGGAACGGGTGACACTGCAACAAGGCAACCTTGTTTCCCTGTACTGGCGAATATGCTTGTTCCTGGCTTCCATAGCTTCTTCCGACAACTGGCCGATTGGTAACAAAGCATGTGTTATAACACTTGCCGAGTGTGTTAAAATTTTATGCACTGTTGGTGACATAGGTTGCCAAGAATATAAATTTACATAATACTTCGCCGTATCCATAGTGTACGTAGAGAATTTTTCTACGTCTATTTCGAAGCCAGACGATAACACTTCTAATATTATTTTAAATCTCTTTATTAGTTCCAAATCTATCCCTGTGATAGCAGCTGCTGCTTCTGAATTGTTAAAAAATCTACGTGACGTATTACCATCATTGGTATTACCGTATCTAGCTTTCGGTACATCCACCAGCAATCCCATTTTTTCGCGAAATTCTTTTTGCACGTTTTGTTTGGCAGTACGGATTTTTGCTTGGTCACTTTTTAATGTAACGCGACTTGTATGTACTTCTGCCTTTACTTTATAGGACAGGTGTAGCAGAAATTCAAAAAACCTAATTCTGGCCTGCAGTATTGACAGTCCAAATTTAAATGTTTCAGGATTTTCTGTGCTTCCCTTCGTTAAGTCATTGAAGCTTTTTGACGTTTCATTGCATATGTAGCAGCACATTGTCGAAGAATTGTTAGTGGCGGCATTGCACACTTTTCCATCCACCATTGTTGGCAGTAATACGTGATTTATCTTAATGTTTTCCTTAACGCTTGTCGGTTGCAAATTTCTGGTCTGGCTTTCCACATATTCAATCTCCTCATTAGTGATATCCTTATTTTCTTTCACAAATCGCATTCTGATAGGCCTGCAAAATCTTGGTGACGATGGGCTAGGGTTCTGCCACATAATTTGTTTCCCACACATTAGTCTTATTGGCACAAGGGAACTCAGAAAAATGTTAGCATCACTGTCGCTATAATTTTCAAATTTTTGCTTATATTGGTTTTGCTGGGATCTTTATTTTGGAAAATCTTTATTTTGACTTTGGAAGTTCTCGATTACTGGTTCCAAATATTTACACAGCCTAAAAGTTGTATAATCGACCAAATCTTGCAATTTCACCTCGGCAAAAGTTTCACCAACCCTTTTTTGTGGGTAACAATCTTGCTTAGCTTTTTGCAGATACGTATAACATGGATACACATCTCTATTGGCCTGATGGATCACTTCGTATTGAGTCATACTCAAATTAGCTTGGATGAATATTGCCACAGCCTCTTCTGGCGAGTGTTTCTTCGTAGTAGTTTTTTGACTACCAATAAGGGTTGCTTTACGAAATTTTGCTGCACTGCTTGGAGATTTAGTAATATCTTTAATTATTTTCGCGGTGTCAATATTACCTGCAGCTCGCTGACTCATCTGTGTCGCGTATGCCAATTCATCGAGAGGGACATTCATTCTAAGCTCGATTGTCTTTCGTCGCTTTGATCGGTCACTTAATTCTTCGAATTCTTTGCTTGGTCGACCGCGACCTTTTGCCAACAAGAGGATTCATTCTGTAGGGTCAATTAATTATATACATATGCGCGCGCGCGTGTGTGTGTGTAAGAGTATTTTATTCTTATATCTCAGTCATTTTGTGAGGTAAAAATATATAAGTGCTAACTTATTATGCCCTAACATAGGACGGATTTCTTACATACATACGTGAGAAATGTATACATATTACTTAGATATTAGATACATATTATAAAAGTAAGATTTCTTACATTACCTATTATTATATTACATACATATAACATATTGCACATTAGTAATATGATATTACATTCATATTACATATTACAATAGTACATTAATGTACTATTAATTATAACTATTATAATTATAGATACGTATTTCTTACATATAATGAAAAAACTACATATATTTACATTATTTACAAACAATTTGTGTTATTACATTCAAGCAGTTTAATAGTATATTTACAATTGTACAATAAAATTGTACAATAAATATATATTTTTACAGACGCAATGCAAATACATCTTGAAAACGATTCAAGCTAGAATCGAAACGTCGATGATTATTTGATAATCTGCAAAATTGTTCTTTGATTTCTCAGTAGTAATTGATCGAACCGTAGCGCCGAGAACATTAAATTTTTATTATTAACAATAATACGATCGATATAAGAGACATATTTACATTAATTTACGTAACATTAATGACAAATTTTCATATTCGCAAACGGTATACAAACAAAAGTATCTTTTTCGCAAGAATTTGATAAAAGTAAACATTTCTTATCAATCTGAGATGATAAGATTAGATTGCCAAAATTAAAACCATCTTCTACCAAATGAAGGAGATTATGGAAATTATATACCAGAAGTTCTTTAGAATAAACATAAACTGTTGATATATTTTGAACAAAGCAATGTAATAAATCATTGGCATATCTTCGCCACTCAGAATTTTGACAAAGATCGGAAATTAATATGTAAATTGCACAGTGTAATATCAAAAAATGTTTATATAAACTACTTGGCAGTACATTTGCCAAAACTACAGGTCCTAAATATAGAAGAAACGCTGTAAATTCTGTAGCCTTCCAATATTTGAACATTTGTAATGCCGGGGACGCCGAGAGAACTCTATTGGGTAATTGTTATATTTTATTTCTAATAGCCGTGTTGATATTATATTTATATTATGGGCACTTAATTTACATTTTTTGGGTCCTTTCTCCACCCAAGTCGAAACAAGTTTTTTCACAATGCCTAAACAAACTAGATGCATGTAATCTAATGGAACCTGGGTCACTAATCCTAGATCAAGTTTTGTGAGCAAACTTTCCGATACTTGGTGATCTTCATAATCATTCCTTTTGAACCAATACCCGTCCGGAGATTTAAGTTAGAGTTATATCCCCATGTAGTTCTAGCAAAATATATACCCTCTTGTGTACATTTCTCACAACCATAAAGAGAATTATTAGATTTTATGCATTTTATAAAAGCTCTTGCCGGTGCATCAGCTACAATGCAACTAACACGAAAAGTGAACTTTTTATTATTAATTGTGATGCCATTTTTTTCAAAATCAAGACATTCATCAACAAACAAACGAAGAAAATTGTTAGCATCATCTGGTTTAGAATTTCCATAATAAAGGCTGACAACAAAAGGTGTTTTATCAACAGATTGATCTAGTATACATATTATGGGCCAAAAAGAATTTGTTGTACTTGAATGTATTGGCAAACCATCGACATTAGCAGTAATAGATAAAAGTGAGTCCCATTTAAATTCTGAATATCTTCTATCCATTAAAGGATAGTTTTCGGAAACTAGTCCTGCAGAAACTCTTTCTCTTATGCCAGTTTCAAGTCCAAATTACACGTATGCACCACTATTACATTTTTTAACGTTTATGGTTTTCGGTGTCCGTAACAATGTCCGCGAATCGCTTGGCAAAGTTGGATGATGCAATTTTAACATTTTCAATAAATCATCCAGAGCAGCACGAGTTATATTATGTTGATGGGACCAAGAGATCAGAGATGAATCTAAATTTGATGTTACAGATACGTCAGCTGTCAAATTAGCATCAACAATTTCACTGACGGATGTCGAAGGTAAATCACCAAGATCAAACGGTATACATAAATTAGTAGCACTACTATGAGACTGAGACAAACTCGAATTATCTTTGTTACCGCACACATTAAACGCGTTTCTGGAATAGTTATCCGTAGACTGTTTTGTATTTCCTTTGCGTTTTCTGCCACACGTCGTTGTTTCGTCCGCTTTGAGGTTTACACAGATCTAGAGCACGAGCCTTCTTCTCTCTCTGCCTCCATCTCTATCTTTGGTATACCTGAACCAGTTGCATAGAACACCAAAGATCTCTGAATCTATGGCTGTTTCTGCCACTTTATGTCTACGCACAGCACCTGCAACAAGTAATTTTGTTTTTTTATATAGGGTGTTCACGCTAACACTAGCCACCGTTTTTCTTGCAACTAGTAGACATTAGAAAAAAATGAAAGAGGAAAAAGTTACACTGTTTCTGTAAGTAATGTAATGTTTAATTTTGAGTAAAAATAGTACTGACCTTTATTAGCCGTAAACCTAAGTTAACGAATAATTTCACTTTCACCGAAAAAGGTCTGTGCACGATATTGTGGAGGAACGATTAAAATAAGATCGGACTCTTTTCTTTTTGAATTGGGGAAAATCCGATTAATGGATAACCATCCTTGCCGCCGAAGGCAAGGATGACCAATGTCGGTCTCGGTATAATCGTTACCGACTAACGACCCCAATAGTCGTCCCTAGACATTTACTGCAGGGACCCAGGATCACGTTAGTACTCAACTGGGCTCCTGCTGTCTCTTAATGAGACCTTCCCTAACAACCCTCCTTGGCAACCAGACGAACAGCCGACGACCAGGCTTCTCGTCCCCCTTCCCATGAGTCGCCCGTTGGAGGAGCTCGAGTTCGGCTCGAACTCCCCCTGCGACCCTCGGCGACCTCCGTCCTCGGGCCCCTCCACTGCCGAAACAGCGTCAGGACGAGGAGGAAGGCCGCCGCACGCGTTGAGACGGGCTCCTCGGTAGGGTGCATTTCGCACACCCTCGGAACCCATTTCCCCTCCCGTGAAAGCGCGAGTACCGGTACTCACGTGTTTCACCCCCCCCCTCCGGCGACATGGGAGCGTCCCCAGTCGTGGGAGGAGGTCCATCCCCTTGCAAGATCGGACTCTGTAGTATGTCTTCTCAACATAAGTTAATCCAAGAGGAAGCTCGGTGTACGACCAGAGTCCACAGTGTCTCTACAACGACTCGTAACTGACTATCCCTGTCAACTTTTAGAAAACTCCCCAGGAGAAGGTAAAAATGAAAGAGGAAGGGAAAACCGAATAGTGGGAGGAAAGTAAGGGAGAAAAGTAAAGAGAGGAAGGTACGGAAAGACTCAGGAGGAGAGGAAGATCAGTTAATGACACGCCGAAAGAAGCAATCGCTGAAGGATGCTATAAAACGGAGAAAACGGGAAGCGCTGAAAAAGGCAATCAGGAAAGAATCCATAGAAATCTATGCCTAGTCAAGAAGCGATACCGAGGCGACCTTTAGGATTGTAACGGTTTACGATAGGGCCTAGGACTACGTGACGACTAGTATAGGGATGCGTAAGACTAAAAACAGAGTTGTCGTTGGGGGTGGCGGATGGGCACTTTGGGCCATCCAGTTATCGTTCGGTCAGGTCACATTAATGGGCACTGTCTAGTCCCGTGACCTCGACGAAGTGATCGTCGCGCTAAAACAAGTGAGCGGCCGGTAGATGAAGCTTAATTAGGGGGCGCTGGATACACTTTCTACAGTTTAATGTCGAGGAGCACACAGCAACGCCAACGGGATACTCTCTCGGCGATGAGAGCAGTCACTAAGCAGAAAATATGTGGCCGATAAGTTGTAAGCATCCGTGACGTCACAATTCAGCTGCCAATGCTGCAGCATCGGTGTGCTCGAGTGAGACTGAATGACGCTACACACCGCTCGGGCGGCGTGTACGTGTGCCTACGAGCATCGTAAGGCCCGGGATTTTCCTTCTGATAACTCGGTAACGCAAAAATAGGACTTTCCAGTAGCCACAGTCGCTAGATCAGGCCTGGGCGCGGTTGGCCCGCGGAACACATGTTGCTGCTTCTCCTCTTCGCTTGGTCGGCAAGTCAGTCCCCACCACGGCCACTCTGACTCTTCCCTTAGCAGCTAAGCCTTAGCACGAGCCTCTCCACGATGCTGGACCGGCAGGTAACTCGCCACTACTACGTAAATATGTACACGCACATAAGACCCTTGCCCGAAGCTGACATCACATATAATGATTCATGCAAATTAATATTTATATACTTACTTGATTTTTTATTCATTCCTAGCGCACCACAGTATTGGCCAGTGCATCAATGTCGACAGAAATCTTCGAGGTTGCCACTCTCATCAAAGATGATAATGACCAATTTGTCAAGCTTGAGCGATATTTCGATTTAATGAAATTCATAGTTGAAAATGCCGCCTCGCATTTGTATGTGCTCCCAAACATCGAGCATATTCTGAGGCCGAAATCTACTAATTTTGGGTATTTCTCAGTAGAGAGCAGTTTAAAAAATTCTTGGCCATGTTCTTTTCTGCTCATTGCAAATGGATCTGCTTGAAAATTGCACAATAAACTACTTTATAAGTATCGACATGTTTAAAAATAGATAAAATAATACCGATTGAGCCGTCTCGAAAAATACAACAGTTATCGCGGTCATCCGTCGAAAGCAAAAAATTTCCAATTTGAACTTTTAAACCGAAACTGAATTACTATTATCGTTCGTTATGGGAGTGTGAATACTATCTATTTGTTTCGCAGATAGTTTCGTTTCTTTCGAATATATACCACGCACCCAGGCAGCTAACATTTTTTTCACTACGCCGAGACATACTAAATGCATATACTCGAAAGAAACTTGTGAAACCATTCCCATTTGTAGGGCAGCTAATGGACTACTGCCGACTTTGTGATGATCATCATCATCGGTAGTAAAACTACAATATTCCTCGTCGATACGGAGAGGGTGGTTAATCCCAAGGAAAACTTGACGACCTTGCTCCTGTGTCCCAGACACTTTGCACTTGGAACAAGGTCGGTGGGATGTATGTCCAGAGTGATTTAAAACAATGCACGGGCTGGCCTCGTCGGCAATTAAACATCTTAATTCTATATAATTCATCCCTTGAAAGAAATGCCTCCATTCGACATTATCCAGTCAATGTCGGAGACAAATTTTTCAAGGTACTTTTCTGCATCTATAGGCTTATGCGAGCCTGTATATACTCCAACTATTATCGGTAAGCTATTCTCAATGTTTGATATTCGAATTTGAAGGGGCCAAAAATGTACAGTTTTCAGTTTATCTAATGTGCACCCGTCCACATGAAAATCTAATTGTATACGTGTGGGAATGGTTTCACGTGAATTGCGTAAATAATTAATAATTTTAGATTGAATATCGAAATGAATGTATTCGCCCGGTAGCACCTCATATGTGATGACACTTTTACGCGGAGTGCCGAGGAGCGTTCTCGCATCTGTCGGTAAATATTTAAAACAAGAATGTTTACGCAGAAGGCGTAAAATGCTAGTTGCCTGGGTATGGAATATATTATTTTTAATGAAGCAATCCGCCAAAAGGTCGCGAAACGATGATGCGTTCACAGCGCCTGCAGATTGCCGGGCTGTGTACTCGCACGACGGAATTGCGGAGGGAATGCTGCCGGGCATCTGAATAGGAGATTCTATGATTCTGTGCTAACGAAGAGGGGGGTGTGATGTCTTCCACACTGTTAAAATTCGCGGGGGCTGCCGACCCATTGCGTGTTAAAGTAGACCTAATGTCTTTAATTACACGTTGCCTCTGCCTAACGCCTAAATGTTGGAACGGTTTTCGCGAGGTTATCCGTCTTTTCATTACTGTAGGAGCCATTAGAGCAAAATGAATTCGAATATTCGATTTAAATATATAATACCGCGAGTACTACGCGTACATAATCTACGTTTCTCGCATAAGGCACGTGACTCTAAAGATCCACGGAAGTGATCTAATATACCCGAACACAAACTGCACACGCTAGTACAACGATAGTGCGAAACCGAGTGTAACGACCGGGAAATAACAATGAGAAATGAACCAGCGGCAGCGATGACGGGGGTATTTATACTTGTGAACCCCTTCGAGGCGCCCCCCCCCCCCCCAACGCTGGGTTAAGCTACTCAGGCGTGCCGTTGCAGAATAATCTGGGTTAGAAAATGGATTTCCAAAAAGCAACTGCTACGTATCTAGTAAGAAGGTTTTTCTAACATCTGCACAAAAATATTCATTTTCGTTAATCCCATCCCAACGTGTCCACCATGAAGGTGGAGGCAAAACATCTGGCAAAACAATATGCTCCGTTCCTTAGGCCCCGTACAGACTAGAACATTTCGACGAACTGCGCCGCGAATCGCGCATTTCGACGAACATTTCGACGAACGCTGCCGCGCTCATTTCGGCGCGTACGAACGCGAACGGGTGGTACTTACAAATCTGTTTGCAGGATAGATAGCATGTCCTAAATATTCATAATAAATCCCGAAAAAATTCACGGGAAACCCGAACACCACCGGGAATCCCGGATATTCTCCGGAAAAACTCAGGATTTTTGGGATCCAGTCCCGACATGATACGAGGCTTCCCATCCCGTTCCCGGCACCGGGATTCGGGAATTCCCGTCCCGTCCCGCACACCTCTAGTATTTACATAACAAGACGCGTGTGCGATTTTCACAACTTAGACCGCTCAGCCAAACCGAAAAGGGCTCCATGTGTGACCAACCTTGTTGTTTACGCTCCCGGAACTTAACCCTTCCGTTTTTATTCAGAATATGTATCGTAGAATCATATAAAGGGTTAAGTTCCGAGAGCGCGTTCCGTAAACAACAAGGTTGGTCACACATCGAGCCCTTTTCGCTTTGGCTGAGCATTTCCGGGAATCCCGAAAATGTTCGGGAAACGTACAGGACAGCATGTAAATACGGATCGCAAAGAACACGCGGATCATTACCTGCTTTGTTGACCTCATAGCGCACCATATCTCATCACAGATTACAAGCGCGCCTACTTGGCGGTAAGGTAGAGAGTGACATTAATATAGTTACAAAATGTTGTCAGTAAGGTAGGGACTGGCATTGAAATAGTAAAAATTTTATTATGTTTTGTTTTTTGTTTTGTTATTGGTTTCCAGGTATTTTAACTAACTCGGTAGTTTTTGTCACGTCCAGAATAACTATGGAAATTGCTGCAGCGGCATATATTTATTTGATTTTCGCGTCCGAAAACTATAAGCGCCGAAAGCCAAGAAGATGATGGCAAACCAATTTTTATACTGAAAGAAGTAGAGAAAATTCAGAAAGTTTAGTTTAATATATCCTATACTCTTAAACTTGTTATAAAATAAATGTTTTCATCGATTTAAATAAACACGTCAGCGTGTACCGCAGGTGATACACGTGGCACGGAACATGTTAAAACTTACTGTATTCAATCTTGGCCTGGGCTAATCTTTGTCCTGCATGAACAGCATTGCTTGAAATGCAAACCAGGAACTCTGTTATACCTCATCTCTTCCTATAACACAAACTTTAGTTAAGTAAAAATAAAATGGATTGGATAACTCTGAATAATGATAATTTTTTTTGCTTAAAAACCTACCTGATCCTGTTTGTTGACTTTTCTTAATCCTTGCATTTTCCCTTCTGAAGGATGATAACAACGATGACATTTTTTTTTGCATTCATCGCAATCTACATTTATTGCACGGCCGATCTCCACCAACGCATCTTGTTTTTTTTTGTTTGTTATAATGTTGGATATGCCTAGCTTGCCATAAAATTTCCTTTTTCTGGTAGCAACTAATTAGCTCAAAACATTTCTCGTCGCTCCACTCCATGATTAATGAATGAATGATACGCGTTGAAACATGAAATGTGAATAGTGAAATAACAAAAATAAATGCTTAACGATTTTTTCAACAACGGTATGGAAGCGTCGCGTAGAAACGCTCGCTTGATAAACGACGTGTCGTTCAGCTGGGATTGTTTTAAACAAATTTTCCCGAGAATATTCGGGATTCCCGGTGGTGTTCGGGTTTCCCGTGAATTTTTTCGGGATTTCTGCAGGGCTGTGCGAGATTCCCGAAAATGTTCAGAATTCCCATAAAATATCCGGAAAAAAATGCAATGCTTTCACAGTAAGTGCCTCTTTAATAATTTGAGACAAATTATGAAGTAGAAATGTAATTTTTCCAGATAATTTAAATCACCGTTGTATTTGTTTCTAAATTTCTGTCTACTTCTTGACATTTATTATGAATATTTAGGATATGCTATCTATCCTGCAAACAGATTTGTAAGTGCCACCCGTTTGCGTTCGTGCGCGCCGAAATGCGCGCGGCGGCGTTCGTGGCACCGTTCGTCGAAATGTTCGTCGAAGGGTGCGTTCCGATTCACGCATTAAGCGCATTTAGCACATGGACTGTACTTCAGAGCGCACAGAATTTCCCAGATCCCCAACACGTCTCGAATGAATGTATGTGTGAATAATGTATGAATGTATCCATAGCTCCAATAACATTGGGAAAACCGCATGTTCTTTGAAATGCTTGCATTACATTAAGAGCAACTTGACCTCTTGGCCATGTAATAAATTGAGGTGCAATATAATGGAGAGCATATGTAACTCGTCTTAATGCTCGAAAAGCAGTTGCTTTTCCAACTCCAAATTTTGTCGCTATAGATCTGAAACAAGAACAAGTATACAGTAGGAGATTGGGAAATCTGGAGGGTTCCGTGGGTGAACGCGTTAGTCGATCGGCTACCACCAGTGAGGCCTGGGTTCGATTCCCGAGACGGCGCACTATGGAGCTACTATAGATAGATATAGTAGATATCTCTGTAGATCCAAACTCATACATAAATCGAAAAGGCTTTCATGCCATTAATGTGCAAGTAATATGCAATTCTCTAGGACATTTTACACATGTATATGCTGGACAGGTAGGATCGGTCCATTTTCCGAATAATTCACACATTATCGGAGGTGCTGCATATTCCATTCATCAAGTAATGGTGAATACCACTCTCCATTGTTCGCCCCATAGTGCGCGGCGGTTCCCTCATTTTTACTATTATATTAATATATATTTCTCCACGTAAATACCTGTAGGAATCAGGAGTAGCCATGAACCAAATAGCAATAAGTAGTTGCTTTTGTACTGGTATTGGGTTTCTACCTGACGATTTATTAATTGCATCTAATGCTGGACCAATTATTGTTAATACCATTTGAAAAGTTTCAGGAAAAATTCTAAAATAACGTGATACACAACATTTATTAAAAAATGTAATCATTTTAATAACCAATTAACAAAAAATATTTTTATTATTAAAACAAATATGTATGTTATTTACCGAAAATGTTCTTTAAATACTGTTCTAGAGTAACCAGGGATAACTCGTTCGACATAATCTTCTATTTTTTCTGTAAAAACGATCTCTCCTCGTATTTGGCTAGCCAATAATAAATAAATTAATTCCATATCAAAATTTAAAAAATCATCTTCTAATTCATCTTCGCTATCGGTAGAATCACTAGAATCGCTATAATTGTTCAATTCTTCGTTTAAAATGTTTTTATTTAACACAAATAACGTTATAGCAGATATCGTTGTTTCATCCATGGTAACAGCCATTATATAATATAATATAATATCGGTAAATATCCCAGATCTGTTTCGTATCTATATTCATTTCTGAGCTGTGGTAGCTGCGCGAGAATTTCAAACCACGTTTAAAAGATCTGAGAAAGGATATTTTCACACTCACATACATTCATTCGAGACGTGTTGGGGATCTGGGAAATTCTGTGCGCTCTGAAGTACAGTCTATGTGCTAAATGCGCTTAATGCGTGAATTGGAACGCACCCGAAATGTTCGTCGAAATGCGCGCGGCGGCGTTCCCAGAGCTGATGGATCGACCGTTCGCGCGAATGCGCGCCGAAATGCACGCCAAAATGTCATAAATATCTCACAAATTCAAGTCATTTAATGTTGAATCTGATGCTTCGTACAGACTTGAACATTACAACTCAATAAACTGCCAACATTTTCTGTATTTATTTGTGTAGTATACGCCGCTGCAGCTCCCATAGTTGTTCTGCAAGGAAATCTGGAAGTAGCACAAATCCGTTCCGATCGCCGTTCGTCGAAATGTTCGTCGAAATGCGCGGTTCGCGGCGCAGTTTGTCGAAATGTTCTAGTCTGTACGAGGCCTTACCCCAGATAGCACACGGACATCTTGAAAACATCTTAAATACGTCCGCTGTCGGACATTCAAGATATCTTATGGACGTCTTGAATGTCCTCCGAAAGGCCCACGAAAGGCCTACGAAAGTTCTCTCAACAGCTTTGTTACAAAACCGTACATTCTAAAAACGTCCCAAGAATATCCATTAAACGTCTAAAAAACGTTTTCTAAATGTCTAATGGACATTCTTGGGACGTTTTTAAAACGTACGGTTCTATAACACAGGCCGTTGAGAAAACTTTCGTAGGCCGTTTGAAATACGTTTTTAGACGTCTAATGGACATTCTTGGAACGTTTTTAAAACGTACGGTATATATTGATTACAGGTCCAAAAATGTTAATTAAATATACATATTTGATTGGTCATGTGAAAATAAGAGACTGGAAGGGTCCCAGTCGCTTTTCGCATGACCAATCACACATATATATATATATATATATATATATATATATATATATATATATATATATTGTAAGTAATAAGGTTTTTATTATAGGAAATATATAATATATATGAATAAACTCGTACAATGTATGATTTATTAAAATTAAGAAGCTTTATAAAAAAAGATCAAGACAAACTACATAACTAAATACAAATAACAAAAATTAAAATTAAAATTTTTTATTTGTTGTGGCCGCTATTCTGTCTTTCGCCCTTTTCAGCCACATTTGGATGGCTACTTCCACGTCTCGTCTTGTACCCGTTATATTTCCCTTCTCTGCAGCACCTTGAATAAGAATTTCTCATTGTGTTAATTTGTACATGGATCATCACTTTTATAATAACACTAAAATAAGGGCGATACTTACATATTACGAGGTTAGCGACGTTTAATATGTTAAAGGGCTTCTTTCCCTTCCTACCCAACCAGCTATACAGAATCGCCAAGTTATTAGATATTAGCGTCGACAGCATCCTCTTAACAAATTGGTAGGCGTTTTCGCCACCAATTTTGTGCAATTCCTGAACCTAAATAAAAAGTTACTAATATTATATTCTGTTAACTAAATCAAAATGAAAGATCACTTTCAGTTATTTTAAGTTAATTTATTACATCAATAAATTTCACTTACGCCATCTTGAAATTCCTTGCTGCTGTTCAAGATATTTTCGAACGTTGTGATCTCCTCGTCCGTGGTCATAGGAAATTTCAGCGGCGGAAATCTCTGTAGGAACGGGACTCGATGATCACCGGCTTTCTTCATCCCCTCTGATTTCAATTGTCGTACCTCTTCTTTCAACTCTCGCACCTCTTGAAGTAGGTCAGTGACGAGAGCTCTCAAGACATGACACTGCCGTTCTACGTTTTTTATGCTTAACAGGTAGTCGAGCCTCTCCGGGGTGTGTCCAGTTTGGTTTCCTATTGATTGTTTATTAGATATTATATTTGCTAAAATGAACTTACTTATTATCTCTAAATCATTTTCCTTAGCTTACCTACAGTAGACTGCTCAGCATTATGTGCTGTAATTGCTTCTGTTAGCTGCAGCGACTCTTCCCTGTCAGCGTGTGAATAATCTGTGACTGAAAATAAAATATATTTTGATTAAAAAGATTTACTAATTACAGAAAAGGAATAATGTTTAACTATTGTATGAATGTAATATACATATAATGTTTTATACTGTGCTTCGTTTTGGTTTACATACCCATGTTCCCCATCTGTCTTTTTAGTTGTGGAGGAGTCCCTATTATGGTCTCGTCGTCGGACGAGTTGAAGTCTATGGTCGAGGACAACGACCTTTGTCTTTTCTGTCGATGGCATTCTACCTCCGACTGCAGATCGCTGGTGTCCTCTGCAGTTCGGGCCTTACCCCTAGCCTGCTTGTAATCGTCTAGAAGCATTAAATAGTTGTTATTTTAGTTGTACATTTATGGTGAATAATAATTGTAACTTACCGAAAGTACTGTTCTGAAAAATTCTTATTGGGTGCTGCGACCACGAGGTGCTGCATCTCTCCCGCTTCTTAATCGCTGTCATCAGCCGACTTCCATGCAGCGGTGGCCAATAGCACACGTTGCCGTCAATCCAATTCATTGGCACAGCCTCTACTGTGCTATCTTCTATGAATTGAACCACCGTCCATTTCGCCGTCTCCATTATTCTATGTGTACCATATATAATAAAATATATAAGTAAACATAAATAATATAAACATACAGAGTGTTTCGTTTAAAACAGGCCACCTAAATATTAGAATTAGAGCTAGAACCTTTACCCGAATATATGAGATACCTGGGTGGCTCATGTCTTACTCGAGTACCCGGGTATCTTGTAAGTCACAGCTCTACTACATATCTCCTCTATCTCTGAAAATACAAAAGTAAAAACAAGAGTGACCTTGAAAAAACGATTAAGATATTACAATTTATAAAAAACGGTCTGAGTCGTCTTTTGAAAGCATTCAGATTAAGTCACAGACATTTTTTGTATTTTCAGAGATAGAAGAGATATTTAGATGAACAGTTTTAAACGAAACACCATATATATAAAATATATACAGTGAGTGTAAAGGTATTCGTACACTTTTTAAAAACGGATTACTTTCTCAAAATTGGCCCCAACAGTTTGAGTTTTTTTACATTGGAAGGATTAGTTTACTAGCTAATGTGAAAGTAATTTTTTTAAACAATTGTTATTAGTCGCAATTGCAAAGAAAAAGTAAAGGTCACGATTTTTAAATTTTGTATTTTGTAAATCTAAGTAATTTATATACATGTACAAAGTTTCATTGAAATCGGTTGATGCATAAAAAAGCTATTAAAAATCCTTGAATTTGTGGTTTGGGGTTTGCGAATCATTTATATCGCGAATACTTACCATTCTTGCTGTTCTCAATCATTTATATTTCATAACAACCTTGATCGATTTCGATAAAACTTTGTATCTACCAAAGACACCTTATAAATTTTCATTACAGGCACTGTGGCGTTTTTAGAATTAAAATACCACGCCTAAAACGCACAAGCGTCTCACGACAACGGACAAGCGTTGCTGTGACGACGCACTTAACCACCGGGCCGCGG
The DNA here is from genome assembly GCA_916610235.2 of Lasioglossum morio. NCBI lineage: Eukaryota > Metazoa > Arthropoda > Insecta > Hymenoptera > Halictidae > Lasioglossum > Lasioglossum morio. Next base: position 11,598,551 of record OU744326.1, on the reverse strand, counting down.
AGCGCGGAAGACGAAAAAGAATTGAACCGCAAGGAGACAAACGCGGATAGAGTTTTTTGTTTGATAAAGGAGTCTTGCATCAAGGTACAGATAAAAAAATTAAAAATCGTAATCTGTACTGTTTCAAAAAACAATTATTTGCACATTAGCTAGTAAAGTAATCCTTCTAACGTCTTAAAAAAACTTAAGCTGTTGGGTGGAATTTTGAAAAAGTTATTCGGTTTTAGAAGGAGTACGAATACTTTGTACACACACTGTATATACAGTGTATATAAATACTTACGCAATTTCGGCCCACAGCAACAGCAACACCGGCAGCAATAGACGAAGCAATATCTTTAGCAACAGCTTTCAACAGCAACCGTAGAAATTGTATCCTTACAAAAATGTACGAAAATTAATGAACGTCTTTGTAGAGATCACGGTTTTGAACATGTACTAAAATATGCGTGTACACGTGGTACGTGAACCGTGTAGTACGAATTTAAGAATCCGTGAAAACGTGTACACGGATCCGTCTGCACGGATCCTTAAATTCGTACTACACGGTTCACGTACCACGCGTATTTATATAGACGAGACATGGGAATCTCTAAGCGTTTTATTAATAAAACAAACGTAGTAGAAGGGCATAAGCAAAAACACTAACTCGAACAAATAACACCAATGCTAATACTCACTGTTAAGAGAAGAGAACGCTGAAGGCGCGTCTTTATACTGTAAAAGAAACGTCGCGAATGACGAACGCTCAGATCAGAAACAGAAGAGCAACAGTCTTATGAACAACTGAGGATCGAGGGTTCCATGCCGCGGAAAATATACGCTATACGTGCTGTTGCTCTTCTGTTTTTGATCTGAGCGTTCGCCATTCGCGCGTTTCTTTCAAAATATAAAGACGCGCCTTCAGCGTTCTGCAGTAATCGATTTAAACAGTGTGGTTTGTACTTATATACCCATAATCTAACAGTGAGTATTAGCATTGGTGTTATTTGTTCGAGTTAGTGTTTTTGCTTATGCCCTTCTACTACGTTTGTTTTATTAATAAAACGCTTAGAGATTCCCATTTCTCGTCCATATAAATACACGTGGTACGTGAACCGTGTAGTATGAATTTAAGTATCCGTGCAGACGGATCCGTGTACACGTTTTGACGGATCCTTATTCACGAATCCTTAAATTCATACTACACGGTTTACGTACCACGTATACACGTGTATTTTAGTACACGTTCAAAACCGTGATCTTTACTAAAACTTTCATTAATTTTTGTACATTTTTGTAAGGATACAATTTCTACGGTTGCTGTTGGAAGTTGTTGCTGTTGCTGAAGATATTGCTTTGCGATTGCTGCTGCTATGCACAGGCACAACACAGACTAAATGTTCGGAGACATCGGTGGGGGAGTCTCCACGCACCTCGGGGTTGCGATGATCCCGGGGCATGTCAAAGATTCAACTCCCCATACGTAAAAGAATAAAAAAAAAATGGGGTAAGGCCCGAACTGTATATATCATTTTGTTCTTGTTATTCTTATTCTAATTTTTATAATAAATAATATATAAATTAAGAGTGTGCGTTAAGATCATTATTTTTTTTCCATCAACTTATTATGTAGATTATCTTCTTTTAATAAAGCTTTTTTGTTTTTAATAAACCATATATATTGTGCGAATCGATCATATATATACAATACAAATTACATATTTCCTGTAATTAAACTTTTATTATATAAATGTCATTTGTCATGCGAAAAGGGACTGGGACCCTTCCAGTCTCTTATTTTCAGACGACCAATCACATATTTATATATATTTCAATAACATTTTTGGACCTGTAATACTCCTCGAAAATAGTTGTTTTTTATAACGTTTTATTCCGGACGTAAATCGAACATCCCTAAAAAGACGTTTTCAAAATGTTTTATTCCGGACGTAAAACGAACATCCCGAAAAAGACGTTTTCAAAACGTTTTATTTCGGACCTAAAACGAACATCCTGAAAAAGACGTTTTCAAAATGTTTTATTCCAGACGTAAATCGAACATCCCTAAAAAGACGTTTTCAAAATGTTTTATTCCGGACGTAAAACGAACATCCCGAAAAAGACGTTTTCAAAACGTTTTGTTTCGGACCTAAAACGAACATCCTGAAAAAGACGTTTTCAAAATGTTTTATTCCGGACATAAAACGAACATCCCGAAAAAGACGTTTTCAAAATGTCTTATTTTGGACGTAAAACGAACGTCCCGAAAAAAACATCTTCAGAACATTTTTAAGACGTCCTTCCAGGACGTAGGACGTTCGGACCTAAAATGGACGTAAAATGGACATTTTGAGAACGTCCTGTGCTATCTGGGACAATTGTTTGTTTTCGGCTATAACAGCCTGCAACAATTGTTCTGCGGGCGTGAAACATTTGCCCCTTTTATGACTTAGACCTTAATTTTATGACTTACCTTAAAGGTCGATATACTTACTTACTATATACTTACTTATAATATACTTACGACACCGCCGAAATTATCCCAGAAACTCCTGGGGGGGGGGGCGGTGGTGGTTGTGGTGGCAACGGCGGTGGGAGCAGCGTCGGGGGTGGCGGCGGACGAGGATGCTCTTGCCAGAGCAATCTTTGTGCGGTAACGCTGTTTCGCCGCTTTCAGGTTCATTAAAGCTGCCTTCATACAACGGCGCTGGCGCTGAGCGCCATCGCCAAAAGTCATAAATTTCGAGCGCGAGTTGACGGGCCCCTGCTGGGCCTGCCTGGGGAAAAGGTTTCCATGGGCTCCCCACTCCTGCACAGGAAAACTATCGATAGCTCTCCTTTAAGACATCATGGAAATAGTCAACCTTCCTGCCACTTGGTGTGGATTCTCCTCTTCTTAAATAGTAATTTGAAATAATTATTAGAACATCTTTCTAATTCGATTTGAAATTTAGTTGTTCCCCCATTTTTATTATTATTATTATTATTATTATATACGGAACGAGGTCCTTTTATACGAATGTATACAGTTTTTACAGTATAACTGATAAAAACAAAAAAAAAGAAAATCTTAACCTAAGTCTTAACTAAAATTTACAAAAGAATGGACCGCGCGAAACTAAACAAATACAGGTATGATTAACAAATAGCATTGCGCAATTTTGTTTTGAATGCCTGTAACGTGCCATTAAAAAAAATCGATATTATTGTAAAATATGTTCGAGCTAGCAATAATGCGATTTAATGGATTTATTACTCCATACGAGGATTTGGAACATTATTTGCAACAACTTGTTGCCATCTTTTTCAGGTAACCTGGCAATTCCTGTGTGTACATATTATTACACGGTTGCAACGTTGCCATCAACGAAACTTTTAACTTAATATTTAATTTCGTTTAGAAATGCTTATTACAATGACGTGCTGAATATCGTCTATGGGTGCTCTTGTTTCTTCGTTTGCTCCACGTATTATGTTCTAGCTTATTTCCTATCGCTCGCGAATATGATATAATGTGTGATAATTATTTTATTCGTTTTTAACGTTTCCCACGCAACATTATGAGAGAAAATATTGAACAAAAATAAGAAAAATATGTATATATGATTATTCGTATCAATTATTGTCAATGGCTGGACCACCGGACGTGACAGTTCATTGAAACGCGGCGAATAGTTTACAAGATATTCGAGAAAAATTATTTTCGACTAATTTCGACATCATATTTTTGACAGGAGTGGATAGAAGAGCTATCCTAGTCCTCATTCCTCTTCCAAATTGTTGAATACTTACTTACTGGGAGAACACCCAATTTATTTAAAATATTCGGCAAATTAATGGCGGAAAAAACATGTGTTTTTAACTGAAACAACTTAAAGCTGCCTTCATACAACGGTGCTGGCGCTGAGCGCCAGCGCCAAAAGTCATAAATTTCGAGCGCGGGTTGAAGGGTTCCTATTGTGCGTGCACGGAAAACAGGCCCATGGAAACCTTTTTCCCGGGCAGGCCCAGCAGGGAGCCGCTAACCCGAGCTCGAAATTTAAGACTTTTGGCGATGGCGCTCAGCGCCAGCGCCGTTGTATGAAGGCAGCTTTAGTCTGGACCAGAACAGTTCGGGTCGACCAGAAAACCAATGCTTAAGGATAGGGAGTTCGGCATCGGCGTTCGGCCACCGAACTTTCGGTTCGTGTGGACCCCGACAGCTCGGTTTTAGAACCCTGCTGTGCCCTGCTGTGCGTGGCACAAAAAAAAGGTTTTATGGGCTCCACAACTTCTTAGGCAAAGTATCGGTAGGTAAGCTATCCTTGTACACTTTACAACATCATGGAAGTAGGAAACGGTCCTGCCGCTTTTGTTTCATTATTTGTAACAACTTGTTGCCATCATTCTGGTAACCTGTCAATTCCCGTATCCCAATAACTAATTAGCAACATGCGTTTTCGAAATGCGACAGATCTTTCCTTCCACAACCTAATACGTGATATCGAAAATAATAAAATGTTCATTTTAGAGAAACCAATAGTGTCATTTCGCCCGCTACGATACTTTTCAACTGTACGCACCATGTATAAATTTCATATCGGCATACATGAGATGTGAAACACTCCATTAACTGCAAACAGCTGTTAGGTTTGAATTGTTTGTTATTTCGGGTCCTTCAAATTGCTGAATATTCTTTAGATATTCTGAAATAAGGGTCGACAGTGTTTGTCCTAAAATTCGACCTTTCACGTAGTTGAGACAAAATTTTCAATTTGTTTATGTCCAACAAGCAGTTCAATTCACTGCCCGGTACGAGCTACAGGGGAACAGCAGTGGGTTAAGATATTAGAAATCGTTACCGCCCACTGCTACGCGATTGTAGGGGGTGGCAAGGCACCATCTTGTATGGGTCCGAGTTGGTGAACATTGTATTGATACGAGGCTGAGAAGAAGGCGAGCCCCCGCAAACCGCGAGACGGAAATCGCGACACGACTGGCCAGGCGTTCGGACACAGGGAATAACGGGGACTACCCTCACGGCAGGGCGGATTGCGCAGGTGTAAAGTAACGAAGCGAGATTGGGCTCTACGTTATTTTATTGAAAAACTTCAATACGTCGCTGTTACATTAGAGCGACCACGTGGTCGCGACCCGGGAACCCGCGCTCCTAGTACACTTTTGTCGGAAGATGGTCGTCCGCGGAGCGCGTTTTGTCCAGCGGAATTGTTCCGCAACGGTACGATGGACTGTACAAAGTAAATCTCGCACGAACGAGAATTCGCAAGCGCGGTTGATCGGCGCGCGGAATTCCGGACTGTCGCGATTGTCTCTCGAAGATGTTAGAGAACGGAAGTCGATTCGCCACGCGCGATTAATACTTCGTTACCGGATTTCGCGAGCTAGATGTTATCTCGCGACGCTATTCTTTTCCCGACGCGACTCCTGAGGAAGACTTCTTTCGCACGCGAAGGGAACGATCCAAACGAAATTGCTCAAAGCGTCTCTACACGAGACGCGAGCCCAAGGCCTGAGGTATTACACCTCGACCAAACGAAACATCGAGGACGAGACGGCACCGTGTCGTCCTCGGCCAAAAATGGACGAGCCAACGCGAAAACGGAATCGAGGAATCACTGATCGACTTACCCTTGGTCGTAAATGGACGATCCGCCGGATTTCTTAGGGACGGACGCTTCGTTCCTCGCCTTGCTCGACTGGTGGCACGAAATTCGCCCGCGACTTCGGAACTTATTAACCACGGAACTCTGCCCTTCGTTTTTCGATAACGCGACTCTTCCCTATCGAGACCAGTGCGACAATGATTCCGCGATCCGCATCGACCAGGATCGTCAATTATCGTTTCCCCCCACTACGCGCTCTTTGCCGAATTTTCCCGAGTGGCTTCGCCCGCTACGCGACTAGTAGATCGCAGGATCGTCGGACAGGTCCTGGGGCCCCAGACCTGCGTCACTTTGAATTTCCTTCAGGAACGCTCTACTGTCGGCGGGTGGTTTTCGTGACCGCTAGAGGTCGGTCCGGTCCACTCCGTTGTGGAGATGATGATAAATTTTTCACTGTGATCTATATGTATCACTGTAGTTACAGACTTTTGGGTCAGGTGTAGGAGAGTTTTAGTGAGTCTACACACTCACTGAGTGTGACTCTATCAGAGGAATTTAGTTAAGGAGTAATGAGCAGTACAAAATTCACCGTACAGCCAATTTTATTAGCTGTGAGGCACCACAGCATAACAGTACTGTGATGCCGATATCCCTTACAGACAAAAGGCCACAACGTGGTAGATAAATTTTGATAACAGTGCACAGCGCAGGAACAAGTTTTAAAACACGTGCGACGACTACAAAGACTCGTCGTGAACTCCCCGAGCGTAATTCTCCTTCGGAGCGTTCCTGCACTAAGCTGGCAGTGCGCAGGCGCAGAGCGCAAACCCACACACTCCCCCCCCCCCTAGTGCAATGGCACGAATATAAATATGCACGGGGTAAACGATGCACTTAGTGCATTTACATGAATCACATGATCCTTATTATTATTGTGCTCCTGTACAAGGCAAGAAAACGCATTTTGAAGTGAAACTTCTTTGCTGAGAGTAACAATTTTCTAAAATAACGGATGTGACGTGTCGACGTTACGGAAGTGGATCGATAGACTGCGCCGTCTTACAGGCGAGTTGAAGATCACACTGTCGGGATCTCTTAGACCATATATACTCATAGACCCGGCACAGGTATAGTATATGCATACGATGCAGTTGGACCTTAGACCATATATACTCATAGACCCGGCACAGGTATAGTATATGCATACGATGCAGTTGGACGAGATCCAAAAGTATCTGGTGCCCACAAGCCTCGATTCGAGATAATTCAAAATGGTGGATAGTGTCTGAGACGAAGCGAGTGCACAGTACACAAGTATATTTTACAAGTTAATAAATATTATTGATATTTCTATTATTGTTTTATATTACCTTGAGCACATTATATATATATGTATTGTATTCGACATATACATGTATATGGTTTTTACTGTTCTTTTTTTAAATAAAGTAAGTCGTGAGGAAATGAATACAGATTTCATATTATCAACTCCTATATTAAAATTTAACTTCTTCCAAATTATAATCGACAAAATGAGTTAACCATACTCAAAATAATAAGATTAAAGTAAAAATGAACGAGTAATAAAATAAAAAACATGTACGTATATTACACAGTTACAGTTTCCATAAATATTTATACAGAATGACATGTGACGACGATTCCCCTTTCCCCTCTGCCACTTTACCTAAGCGGTACAGCGATTTCTCAACATACTATAGCACTGTGCCCACAAGAGTCGTCTGCTAGCCGATTTAATCTGGTCACGAGGCAGTTTTATCTAGCCGGGTCTATAAGTATATATGGTCTAAGCGGGATCTATAGCGCTCTCTCTCACTCTTTGTATCAGTGTGTGGATCCGGGCACAGCCTACTTTAATACTAGCCATGCTCAACAACTTGGCAACACCGCTGTGTTTACAGTTCGGGAGTCCTATTTTCAATAATGTGAGTCTTGTGTTTGAGATTATAATTAACGCTGTTCTCATAGAAAATTATGTTAAAATACATAACTCATTGTTAATTATGTTTAAACAACATCTAAATATTATAACTATGACGAGTAAAAGTGATATTAAAGCATACTAATATGTTTAAATACAGTATACATTTAGTGGACTCTCGGAACAGTTTGGTGTTGTGATACATAATATTTAAAATATTTACAGTGACGTTAAGAAAATACAAGCATGGAGCAATGGGAAATCATCTTTGAGCTAAAATGCAACATTTGAAAATGAATGAAGGGATATATAAATCAATAGAAGCCTGAAATAGACGAAATTATTGTGACGAAGCCGAAGAGGTTAAGTGACTACGTGTATACGTCAAAGAGGTTGGGTAATCAGTTACTGAAGAGAAAAGTTGTGCAGGTAATTATTATATGTGCAGGTAAATATTATAATATAATCTTCTTATAAACTTATAAAAGATAATTTTGTAATTGTTGTAAATTTCCTCACCACCCTAGGGGTATTACTGTGGCGCGTTACCTTTTTTTTATCACAATGTGTGGTTCGCCAATAGCGATATTATCCTATTTTACAAAATAGGAATATGTGACATTTCTAATTGACAATTGTTTACCCTAGTAGCATTTACGGTTGGCCAACGGTGGCCAACGGTTGGGAGTTTGTTGGGGAATGGTTAGTGGTTTTGCCGACAGATCCCCAACGTAGGGCCAACGAGGAAAAATGTCAATTTGCCGACGAATACCCAACGCTGGGCCAACGACGAATACCCAACGTTGGGCCAACGACGAATACCCAACGCTGGGCCAACGACGAATACCCAACGTTGGGCAAACGACGAATACCCAACGCTGGGCCAACGACGAATACCCAACGTTGGGCCAACGACGAATACCCAACGCCGGGCCAACGACGAATACCCAACGTTGGGCAAACGACGAATACCCAACGCTGGGCCAACGACGAATACCCAACGTAGGGCCATAGATATTATAGTCGGTCAAGTAACGTGAACTTTACAACGATTATACTACATTGGCCCAACGAAAATCTGCCAAAAAATATATCGTCTAACGATAGTCTGACAGAAATTGTTTTTTTTTTCGTATTTCTAAATGTACTTAAAATTTGTAATTTTTGCGCAATGGTTGATCCACTAAAGTTTTATTGTGAGCAGCCTTGGAATTTTTTAATTTCTTAAATTTTCCCATTTTCCAAGGGAAAGGCAAGAGGGGTGTGCATGTAATATAAGAAGACCCTTTTGGATTTCTTAAAAATGGGTCTTCCTTTTTTAGATACTTTAATTTTAATTTGCTGACGTATCTAGTAGCCTTAATCATAGTATCTACAAACAAGAATCAATTGTAGGTTCAGTGATATGGCATGTACTTAATATGCAAGCGGATCAGGGTTCAAGTCCGACATGGGTGTATTATTTTAGTTTTTTCTTTTCCTAAATTTTTTTGGTGAAAATACACTTTTAATATGTATATTATTTATGATATACCATAAAAATAACTATTAAAGAGAAAATCAGAATGTGGGCTCTGTGGGATTCGTCTTATAGTAACGTTGGCTCTAGGTTGGGTCTGATCGTTGGGCCAACGTTGGCCCTGACTGTTGGGCCAACGTTGGCCCTGACTGTCGGCCCAACTACAAAAAAGAGCGACATCTCCAACGGTTGCCCAACGCATATCGCCAACAGCGGCCCAACGAAACGCCAACCATAAATGCTACTAGGGTATAGTTTTAACATAATCATTTAGTAGAATATTTGAAAAAATTGATAATAATTTAAACAAAATACTTTGATGATCTTTACCACAAACTCATCTATCTAAAAATGCTAAATGATGTATATCTGATTTTAAACTAATATATGTTAATTTATGTTGATTTTCAGATTTTAGAAAATCCGATTCCAAATTAGCAACATTTATTATGGCTTCCATTATTGCGCACATGTGAGTAAATACATTTGTTACATCTTCTGTATGAATGGAAAGACCACTCTTTTGTAAATGATCAAAATATAGATTATTTACAGTTGTACCTTTATCCTTCACAACTAATAATCTGCATATATTACAATTTAATTTTTTTCAACAGAATGGGACCCATAACCGGATATATAAATCTTAATTGAATCATCAACAATACAAACGGATAAATAATCAGTGTCAAAAATTTCCGAAAAACCGCTGACATCAACAGGAGGAAGTTTATGAAGATCATTACTGTCATCATCGCAAATTTGGAATTTCTTTTTTATTTTAGCAAAAGAAAACGAACTTGCTGTTTTCGTAAAAATGTGCTTTAATCTAATATTCTTCTCTGCATGAATTGCTTCATCATATGATACATGATAATTACAACCGGATAAAAGTCTATAGTTCCCAAACTGCTTTTCTAATTTCTCTGTTGTAAATATTCCAGCCAATAGATACGATATGTTAAATCAGAAGTATCCTTACATACAAGCACGCAAAAATAAATTCTTGAATTTGTTATTTTAATATTCCAATGGTTCGAAATTACAAGCTTTTCTTTATAAATTATTTATAAAATTTGAGAAATCATTAATGAGATTAGAATTAATAAACGCATTAACTAAAATTTCGTGATTTTCAATTAATCTTTCCCTGCGCTCTACAGGATCTTTTCTTCGTGGTAGCACACATTTCGATGGTGAATTCGAAAAAATGGAAGGTATTGCATTTTCCATAAGTCTTGGACATCTCAATAAAACATTCTGCAGTACACCATTACGAGATAGAATACTCTGATACCTTTGAATATCAATTTCTGCAAAATGCAGACTACAAACTGCAGAATATTTTGTTGGAGTCCAATTTTTACGGGGAATAGCAGCTATCCATTTTTTCCACAATTTTAAGAGTACTATCATAATTTCCCTTGCATTTAGGGACACAACAACGTCGTGGCATTATTAATCAATAAATATAGTAAAGAACTGTCTAAAACAAATTTTTGAAAAATGTGATACTAATAAATGTTATTAAGACTAAATTGAAATGTATTGGAAAACAATAGATTCTATTAAGTAAATGTGCTACACACAAAGAGAAAGACCTGAAAAGTTAATAAATAATACTTACCTCCATTACCTTACTTACATAAAATTACTCAATGTGTAGTACACATTGATGTAAACATTTGAAAATTACGCGGGAAAGTGAGAGGCCGGCAGAGGAGATTGAGAGTCTGGTTCAGTGGGTTGGGTTAGGTATATTGATATATATATATATATATATATATATATATATATATATATATATATATATATATATGACAATCGGACTCTCGCGGTGTTGCCATTTTTTCTTCAGCATGGCTAGTATCAGAGAGGAACAGAGAGCGCTCACGCCCAGGTTTTGACTGCGCCCGTTATAGTGCTGCCCCCACATAAAATCTTAGCCTGGATCAGCTCCTAGACCGGCGGTAGAGCGGACTGGGTTAGCCTGGATCAGCTCCTAGACCGGCGGTAGAGCGGACGCTTAGCCTGGATCAGCTCCTAGACCGGCGGTAGAGCGGATGCTTAGCCTGGATCAGCTCCTAGACCGGCGGTAGAGCGGATTTCCCCCTCCCATGCCAGAGAGGATCAGATCTCACATCATTTTTAACAAAGACAAAATAATAGTTTCAAAAACAATCTCTCTCTGTCTCTACTTCTAGATTTAATATGCAACTTGGAAAAGAGTTCCAGAGAGTTAGAACACGTTTTACTCTCAAATTAATTTATGTTTTGCGTTGTTTTCAGCAAAACTTGGCATAAAAATATAAATTAATTTAATATTCAGCAAAGGATAGATTACACTCTAGTTGTATGACTTAATTGAAACCTTTTAATCAATTTGATTGCCGGTAGTTACGCTAATCGTGAATGTAGTAGAATTACACTGTAATTGAAAGGCTATGCCCGGGTTTGGTAGTGAAATTCGTCCCCGGTGGGATTTTAATCGAGCTTGGCCCATTCGATAGCCTACCCAAAAAGACCCTTCTCTGCCAAGTTTCAGCCCCATATCTCATCGGTAAGGGTAGTTATTGAAAAAAATCGAAAAACCAGTTTTTGGCCCAATTTCCCTATTTATTGACAGTTAAAGATTCTGAAAAAAATCTGACACATTTCGGATACTAAGCCACATATTAGATATAATTTTCAGATTTTTCCGTTGCAAACTCTAGTTGTAAAAAATGAAAAACACGAAAAAAATCGGAAAAATGCAGATTTCATATAGAAATCTTAAGTTGACTATCACAGATTTAATTTAGCAATGAGATATTACCGCAAATATTATGCTCAATTTGGTAATTATATACAAAAGGTCTACGTACTCCGCTTTTGATGAAATTGTAATGTTATAGTTATAGATTTCGACATTTTGAACAACTTTTTCCTTTTCCAATGTATGCAGGTCGCTTTTAGTTTTTGAGATATTTGAATTTTTCGTATTCCTACACGCTCCGCGGTAACGTAAGTCTGTCCCGGTGCGGCGTTTGTTTACATTTTGACGCTGTAGAGATGAGAGACAAACCAGGGGGGCGGAAAAAGAGCCGGCCTGACACCACACACACCCACCCAGTGTTTCACACGCACTCAGTGTTTCTAAAAAGAAGGTTTCCGTTATGAAATTAACATTTAGAAACACTGGGTGCGTGTGAAACACTGGGTGGGTGTGAAACACTGGGTGGGTGTGAAACACTGGGTGGGTGTGTGTGGTGTCAGGCCGGCTCTTTTTCCGCCTCCCTGGTTTGTCTCTCATCTCTACAGCGTCAAAATGTAAACAATCGCCGCACCGGGACAGACTTACGTTGCCGCGGAGCATGTAGGAATACGAAAAATTCAAATATCTCAAAAACTAAAAGCGACCCCCCTATATTGGAAAAGGAAAAAGTTGTCCAAAATGTCGAAATCTATAACTATAACATATTACAATTTCATCAAAATCGGAGCACAGATCTTTTGTATATAATTACCCTCAATTTTTTAAAAATTGCTGATAGTGGTGCGTCATAGTTAAAAAAAATAAAAACCACTTTTTTCAGCGTTTTCCCTAATTTATACTTATCTTTTCCGAATCTTAAAAATATATTATGTAATATTAAACGTTCCTACGCTCAGAGAAACATCTTCCAGACTTTAAAACTTTCGTAGTGCAAAAACGAAAATAACACTATGTGTGGTATATTTGAATATTTCGAATTCGACTCTAACGACGCACAGTGGGGTATATGCCCGATTTCAGCGGTCATGAAGCAATTTTAAAAATTTTACATAAATTGAAAATTTTTTATGGCTTGAGTTAGTTGAATGTCTGAGGAACAATCTCCCATCATTCGTTTTCCCATTCATGCATCCGTTAAGTACTGAAATTTGTCGGAAGTTTGAAGTTTCGTTAAACGCTTTCATTTCTCAACGAATTCACCTATTAGTAAATTTTACCTCATTCACATACACTAACAGATTTTTGTTTCATATAAGTTTTTTTAGCTAAGTATAGGGTACACTTTTAAGAGAAATTCACTTTTATACTATATACATTTTTGTAATTATTAATATTTAAAAATAACCAACGATGAGTCACTTTCTTGATGATTCTAAAACTTTGGTAATGATTTTGTTATACTTCCGGGTGCGACCCGGTGTTCATTTCTCTGCCATTGTATTCTTTGAAGTTTTCTGATTAAGATGCCAGAAAAATTGGAACTGACTACGTCTGCTTTCGTGTTTTATAGTTGATTTACGAAAAAATGACCATCGCGCGCGCGTGACAATCGCAGCATTTCTCACATCCTGCATGTTTGCATTCGCTATTGTAAAGTAAGTACTTACTAAGGAATTATTTGAAGGAACTGACTAACTCATAAACGCTCATTGTATGCTGTACAATACCGTAGATAGATCTTTGTCTCTATTTTTTTATTGTATTGAGTTGAATCAGTCAGTTTACGCTGAAAAATCGAAAAAATTTCATTTGTATGTATATCACGTAATGAAGATATTTAATTTCGGTGATGCAAAATAAATATATGAGAATGTACGTTTTATATAATAGGAAATCCTGTGTTTTTATTAATTTTCATCGGAACGAAATTCGTCGCTTGAGAATACTTCCTCCTTATCTGATATCGTTCCTTCGTTTTCGCATTCTTCTTCTTTTTCGTCTTCATTATCATCATTATCTTCTTCTTCTTCTGATCCTTGTTCTTCTTCAGTTGATGGATGTTCAGAAGGAACATTTATTTTTTTTTTTTTATTTATTTTTATTTTAATTGTAAATGATAATACTTGTCGAAAGTGGACATAAAATAGACGAAGAACGTTAAAATATTGATTATTATCCACAGTACTTGATTGAAAAATAGCTACAAACTATATAATTTGATACGCTCCTCTTTATGGACAAATTTTACACTCAAAACATCGGTTTCAGTAAAAACGGCATACAATACAAAAGGTAGAAATCTCAAGCTTTCAAATGGTTCTTCTTTCATCAAATTTGGATAAATTTTAGCAAAGTTACAGCGGTTTCAATATGGAGCGAATTTTGAACTAGCTATGGCCGCTGAAATCGGGCAGATACCCCACTGTGCGACGCCGGTTGGTGCAGCGGCTATGGTCTCCGACTGCGGAACCGCCGAAGACTTTTTGGATCAAGTACGAATCCCCGGTCAAGTCAATTTTTTTTTCTTCATTGATCAGATGTTTTTTCGCTTACTAACCATATGGTTATTGATAAACCACTGTAAAAACATTCTTTGACTGTTTAGATTATTTTAAAATAATTTTTCGGAAAAATATTTTTGGAATACTTTCGGCCTATAGTCATTTACAGGGCATTTACTAGGCCCTGACTGTATTACAGCTCTACTTAACATTTTTTTACATACGCAGTCGAAATATTCAAATATACCATACATAGTGTAATTTTTGCTACAGTAATCTCAGAATCACGATTACGGTGATTGAAAAACAACCAAAATGAACGCCTAGTGTCAGCAGGATATTTAGGATAGGTTATTTTACTATTGACCTCTCGTCGCAATGTAATAAATAGATAATCTGTTTTTAGTACTGTCTGAACTTTTGGTACGTTTTCTGCAACACAACATAGTTTATGATTTCATTCCATTCAAACCGATGAGGGTTTTAGGATATTTTTAACTTCGCATTAAAAAATTCGTTAAACTTGTACAATTTTAAGAAAATTTTTGTTGACATGCTTTTTTCAGACAACTGTCTTGAACGAAGAACATTGGCCTACCATGACAGAACATTGTCACAGCTAAGAGCCGCGGTATATTCCTCAGAGGAAACCGTCCACAGCCCACAAATATCCCAACACTGGGCAAGAGCAGTCTTTTCGCTGTGTGCGGAGAAGTCGGTGGGTGCCTAAAAATTGCTTTGCAGTAAACACGTGATGATGTTTACTGCCGTCAGTTCTAAGCCGCTGGTTTTCCCCACTCAGTGATGCCAGAATCGTGGGTCGTGGGTTTTTTCTCCTCCGCCGCTTTAGCCGTCTCTGCCCCCACTCTTACTTCTACTGCGCACGCGCTACACACGAACGTATGTCTAGTCTGCCCGTGTGAGTGCCACTCTGAACAGACATACGTTCGTGTGTAGCGCGTGCGCAGTAGAAGTAAGAGTGGGGGAAGAGCCAACTAAAGTGGCGGAGGAGAAAAAACCCACGACCCACGATTCTGGCATCACTGTCCCCACTCCTCACGTATTGTAGACCGCGCTGCCCGTGTTGGGCCTGTTTCGACTGCGAACGCACTACACACACAAGCGTTCGTCTGCTCTGTCCGTGTGAACTACCTGCTCGACTGATCGACGCCGACTCGTTCCTCCGATTTTCACGTTTCCGAAGTTTCGAACGCATGAGTCGGAAAGTCGGAATCTGGAAACGGCGCGCATTTGAATCCCGGCGCGGCGCATATTTTGCTATAACTTTTGATCTAAAAAAGATATCAAGGAGAAATGTGGATTAAATTTTTCTGTGAAAATCGGGTTCAATGATTTACACAAAAATATATTTTATATTGTTTAAATAATGTTTTTGTTGATGCCCTTACCTGCCAAAAACACTGCAGATTGATCTTTAAGAAAGGATAGCACCTGAACCAGTGATCCTACGGTATCGAAACTTCGATCTGCAGCCGTCTGAGGTATTAACGGGATAATAAATTATCTAATCATGACACAATATTTTCCCTTTTACAAAAAGATCTTGGTTGAAGTGGAAATTAAAATCGATTACTAGATATGTAAAGACTAAAAAGTAGAAAATAAAAAAATATGTAAAAAAACTTTTTAAAAACCACGCTTATATTAGAATGCACTAAAAAGGAGAAAATAATATTTTTAGACAGTAGTGACTATAAATAAAAGCGTGGTACGCCGAACTATATTTACGTAATCATCGCGTGGGCGCGTACCACGCTTTTATTTATAGTCACTACTGTCTAAAAATATTATTTTCTCCTTTTTAGTGCATTCTAATATAAGCGTGGTTTTTAAAAAGTTTTTTTTACATATTTTTTTATTTTCTACTTTTTAGTCTTTACATATCTAGTAATCGATTTTAATTACCATTTCAACCAAGATCTTTTTGTAAAAGGGAAAATATTGTGTCATGATTAGATAATTTATTATCCCGTTAATACCTCAGACGGCTGCAGATCGAAGTTTCGATACCGTAGGATCACTGGTTCAGGTGCTATCCTTTCTTAAAGATCAATCTGCAGTGTTTTTGGCAGGTAAGGGCATCAACAAAAACATTATTTAAACAATACAAAATATATTTTTGTGTAAATCATTGAACCCGATTTTCAAAGAAAAATTTAATCCACATTTCTCCTTGATATCTTTTTTAGATCAAAAGTTATAGCAAAATATGCGCCGCGCCGGGATTCAAATGCGCGCCGTTTCCAGATTCCGACTTTCCGACTCATGCGTTCGAAACTTCGGAAACGTGAAAATCGGAGGAACGAGTCGGCGTCGATCAGTCGAGCAGATAGTTCACACGGACAGAGCAGACGAACGCTTGTGTGTGTAGTGCGTTCGCAGTCGAAACAGGCCCAACACGGGCAGCGCGGTCGACAATACGTGAGGAGTGGGGAAAACCAGCGGCTTAGAACTGACGGCAGTAAACATCATCACGTGTTTACTGCAAAGCAATTTTTAGGCACCCACCGACTTCTCCGCACACAGCGAAAAGACTGCTCTTGCCCAGTGTTGGGATATTCGTGGGCCGTGTACGGTTTCCCTGATTGTGAGCTGCTGATTTCCTCTTCGCTGACCCACCCCTCAAGTATTGTCGACCGCGCTGCACGTGTTGGTGCCTATTTTATTTCAGTAAATACGTATTGCTTCGGGTGTCAATAAACAGTTCAGCTAAAAAAAATTTTTAATTGTCTACATTTATTTTTAACTTAAAGGATGCATACAGTTCGCGCTGACAACTTCTGTCACTTTCTGTAATTAAAGGAATAATTCACAGTTAAAGTTAACATTGCAAAGTAAAGAATAAAATATTAATGCAACCACAAACTTGTCTGCTTATCCTAAATGATCCTTTGTTGTGTGAAAAAAATGTTCAAACAAATGTTGCATGGTCCCTAGGGTGACATATGGTGCCCCAATCTTATATGTACTTATCTCATATTCAAGTTGAGAGGTATCAGTTCGAGCACCCACTATGTATTTCTCAGGCAGAGTTGGGCATTATCTAAATAAAAAATTATTTAAGGAACGATTCGAATAATGGATGAAAAACATTTATTCGTTATTCGAAGGTTCGAATAAAAAAGTACCTTTTTCGACTTTCATTTAAATAATTTTAATAAATTCTAATAAGTTAAATAATTTAAATAAATAAGTACAATTTCAATATTTGCTGTTGATTTACAATTGTCCACTGTTGCTGTTGCGATTCTTCGGCGGCCCCACGCGTGCTGGTCCTTATGCCGGGGGGTGTCGAGCACGTGGAAACCAGGGATCCTAACCCTAACCGTAACCGGGTTCGGTTCTTGTAACCCTGGAGTAACCCGCGTAACCGGGTTACTGAAAACATTGCTGTACGGTTAACCTGGTTAACCCGCTCTTACAAAGCGGGTTACTGATACTGATTCTTAGACGTAGCGGATATTTACGATAAATTTACTGTCTACTAATTATGATAATATTAATATGGAATAATATGCAATAATAATATAGTACTTTAACAATATATGCATTGAGTTGTAAAGTACTATCAATTTATTACCGTGATACATCACTTAAATATATTTTTGTAAATATAGATACATCACTTCTGCGAGCGTAACAAATGACTCCTCAATCACGCATTGTTGTGCCTCCCACTTCAGCGTCCAGACAGTTTCGCGATCGTATTTTGTTAAGTTCAAATATGTATATAAGGTGTTTTATAAAGTATTTTTGTTTGCTTTAATACTGTATTATATTATTTTTTGTATCTGTTTGTATGTTTTTTGTATTCTAATGTTGTGTTCTATTATTTTCTTTGTATATGGTTGTATGTTTTTTGTATTCTAATGTTGTGTTCTATTATTTTCTTTGTATATGTTTTTGTAATTTAATTTATATATTATTTATATATTTTTGTGTGCTTCAATATTATATTATATTATTTTCTTGCATCTATTATGTATTCAGTTCATACACGCTAAATATTATGTTTTCATTTTTTTTTTACAATTACATTCTATTTTCCTGCATTTCAAAAGCCCAGAATACGTAGTAACTAGTAACCCAGTTCTTGTAACCGGGTACGGTTTGAAACGTGTAACCCGCTCTGGTTGCTACTTGCGAACCGTTCCTCCAGGGTTACTGCGAGTTACAGTAACCGCGCTTGGTAACCCGGGTTACGGTTCGGGTTAGGCGTTGGTTAGGATTCCTGAGAACCGTTCCGCCAGGGTTACTGCGGGTTACAGTAACCGCGCTTGGTAACCCGGGTTACGGTTCGGGTTAGGCGTTGGTTAGGATCCCTGGTGGAAACCCCGACAGGTTAGACCGATTTGGTCTTTAATGTCTTTCTGGTACCTGGTACGGCTATTAACACTTTAGGACATCGCTGCTGGTACTTTGCGCTTCGGCAATTAGAATTATATGGCACAGAAAAATGTGTAAGAAGGATTTTTATGGCCTACTTATATATGTTTTGACACTTTGACCGAAGGCCTAACGACCGCGTTCAAATATACCATTTACTATTCATTCGTCCTTTTGTAAACATTTCTGTCTTACTCCAATATCAAATATTGGCCCAAAAATCATACAGCCGCCGCCCATTTGCTTACATTGTATGTTATTTGTTAGTAGCTGGGTCTTTAATGTTCGGCGCTCGTCGGACCTCGTCGCCGTTTATTCGAGTTGACAAAAGTTATTGGAAGATTTATTCGAAGAGCCTAAGGCGAATAAAAGATGAAAATATTATTCTATAATTTAATATAATATAATTTAATTGAATAAAAAAAAATTATCTTTATTTGTCGGATAAATTCTAATCGAATAAAATTATTTATTTGATATTCGCCGAACACACACAAGGGTACTTTTTTTATTCTTTTATTTCGTTATTCGATATTGTCATTTGGATAAATATTTTGCCCAACTTTGCCCATGGTATTATATAGACCAGATATTTTGAACATTTATCGAGTAAACACTGTATATTTACGTATTTTAAACATCATACTACTTTGGCAAGGTTAAAAAATGAAAACTGTGTGTCACGTGTGATTACCGTCACATTTTTTTTTAATATGGAAGTTGACATATTTGTTAAATTAAGTGCAGTATCCCACAGTTTATTGTAGTTTATTTTGGCAGGCATTACCGGCAGTAATTTACCGCATCGAATTTTAGCAATTTCCGATACATGGTTATGTCGCACGAATGCAGTGTTGAAGCTAGTTCTGATTTATGCCATAGGATAGTAAAGGTTCTGTTTCATGCTAAAACTGGTGTGCTCTCTGTTACGTGGTAAAAGTGGGCTCTACCGCCGGTATAGGAGCTGTTCCGTGCTAAGCGTGAGCGCAGTGTGTGGATCTGGGGCACCCATTCGCACGCGATGGCCACCAGATGGCGCAAAAACAGTGCCGTTGTGGCGGATGTAGATAATGAAGATCACTAATGTAGATAATGTAAATTTCTTATCATGGTAATTGTATTGATTAATTTGGTTGTTAACATTTGTTTTGTTTTTGGTTCCCTATCAACAGATATTCTATTGTAAATAAATTCAAAATAAAAAGATTCTTAGTTAACACGTCAAAGTATCTAAAGAATTTTATTACACACTCCTCACCGTGTCTAGAATAAGGTAGCATAGCGGCCAGAGCCCTGAGGCCGTTATATTGGCGGGAGTATGTTGGTTATACCGGTCAGTTAGTCAGTACCGGTGCAGTATTATTGGCGGGACGTGCGATCCACAACGAGAGGTACGTTATTATTAATATTTTAATATACAATGGCAGCTACTAGTGGAGAAAGAGCTACAAAAAGTCCAAAAATTCGCGACTTCGAATTCATCGCGGGGTACTCAAGATACCCCATTTTTCTGTTACTGAAGCTGAAGACGCCGCCATCTAGTGGCCATCGCGTGCGAATGGGTGCCCCAGATCCACACACTGCGTGAGCGTGCCGAAAAGTGGTGGCAAGTGCAGACAAAGGCGTGAGCACTCTCTGTTCCTCTCTGCCCGGATCCACACACTGCTTTGTATTGTGGGCTTCAGCGCTTGTGTACAGTTTATCGTGCTTTTGAAGTGAATTTATTAATTAATAAAGTGTGTTTAAGTAATAGTACTTTTCGGTTATTATATATATTAGATATATATTTAAAAAACAAGAGGTATGTATATGAAATACAAAATTACATTTAAAATAATACATGGTTATGTTACGACACCACGTGCGAATACTTTTACATTAAATATTCTTTTTTTTATTTTACAGAGATATATTGGAAAGAAATAGCTAATAGCTAAAAACAACCGTGCGTGGAACAGAATAAAAAGAGGTATGTATGTAAAAAAATACAAAATTACATTTAAATATATCAAGTTATTCTACGATACAGAGCTCCGCCCTTTGTATTACATTTCTCGTTGTTGCCATCATTAGAGCGTCTCTTTTTATGCTTTTACATGCATTTCTTTTGATGTGATTCCAAAGTTATTGAACATCATTCATGGTTCTGTCGTGCACAACGGATTGAACATATCTCCAAAGGTAAAAATCCAACGGAGACAGATTCAGAGAACACAGTGGCTAACGAATTGGGTCATACGTTCCAGAACGTATGATTCTGAAGTGTACGTGATAAATATAAACATAATATGGGAAGCGACGGTAGTAAACACAAACCGAGACACCCTACTTATGGCGACAACAAGAGTCTCGTACATTAAGCGGAGCTCTGTATCGTAGAAAATGGATCGTAGATCTATTATTATATTATTTTATTTTATTATTATTATTATACTAATGTGTGTTTACCAAAATATAAGTAGAATACACGTTTTCAATCAAACTGAATACATATACAGGGTTGTGCAAACGTAACTTTCATGAAAACGTATTTCTTGCAAAACAAATCAAGTTACATAAGATGTTGGAACTGCGATTCATTTTTCTACGATACAGAGATCCGCTCTTTGTATTACATTTCTCATTGTTGGTATCATTAGAGCATCTCTTTTTATACTATTACATGCATTTGTTATTTGATTCCAAAGTTATTGAACATTATTCATTGTTCTGTTTATTTTTATTTTATTTTATTATTATTATTATACTAATGTGTGTTTACCAAAATATAAGTAGAATACACGTTTTCAATCAAAGTGAATACATATACAGGGTTGTGCAAACGTAACTTTCATGAAAACTTATTTCTTGCAAAACGAATCAAGTTACATAAGATGTTGGAACTGCGATCCATTTTTCTACGATACAGAGATCCGCTCTTTATATTACATTTCTCATTGTTGGCATCATTAGAGCATCTCTTTTTATACTATTACATGCATTTGTTATTTGATTCCAAAGTTATTGAACATTATTCATTGTTCTGTTTATTTTTATTTTATTTTATTATTATTATTATACTAATGTGTGTTTACCAAAATATAAGTAGAATACACGTTTTCAATCAAAGTGAATACATATACAGGGTTGTGCAAACGTAACTTTCATGAAAACTTATTTCTTGCAAAACAAATCAAGTTACATAAGATGTTGAAACTGCGATTCATTTTTCTACGATACAGAGATCCGCTCTTTATATTACATTTCTCATTGTTGGCATCATTAGAGCATCTCTTTTTATACTATTACATGCATTTGTTATTTGATTCCAAAGTTATTGAACATTATTCATTGTTCTGTTTATTTTTATTTTATTTTATTATTATTATTATACTAATATGTGTTTACCAAAATATAAGTAGAATACACGTTTTCAATCAAACTGAATACATATACAGGGTTGTGCTAACGTAACTTTCATGAAAACTTATGAAAGTTAGTTAATTATATAATATACATTATATTATATAATTATATATATACGGAGCTCTGTATCGTAGAAAATGGATCGCACTTCCAACATCTGATGCAACCTAATTTATATTGTATTATTACTTTTTTAATTATTATTTTATTATTATTATTATACTAATGTGTGTTTACCAAAATATAAGTAGAATACACGTTTTCAATCAAAGTGAATACATATACAGGGTTGTGCAAACGTAACTTTCATGAAAACTTATTTCTTGCAAAACAAATCAAGTTACATAAGATGTTGAAACTGCGATTCATTTTTCTACGATACAGAGATCCGCTCTTTGTATTACATTTCTCATTGTTGGCATCATAAGAGCATCTCTTTTTATACTATTACATGCATTTGTTATTTGATTCCAAAGTTATTGAACATTATTCATTGTTCTGTTTATGTTTATGTTTATTTTATTTTATTATTATTATTATACTAATATGTGTTTACCAAAATATAAGTAGAATACACGTTTTCAATCAAAGTGAATACATATACAGGGTTGTGCAAACGTAACTTTCATGAAAACTTATTTCTTGCAAAACAAATCAAGTTACATAAGATGTTGAAACTGCGATTCATGTTTCTACGATACAGAGATCCGCTCTTTATATTACATTTCTCATTGTTGGCATCATTAGAGCATCTCTTTTTATACTATTACATGCATTTGTTATTTGATTCCAAAGTTATTGAACATTATTCATTGTTCTGTTTATTTTTATTTTATTTTATTATTATTATTATACTAATATGTGTTTACCAAAATATAAGTAGAATACACGTTTTCAATCAAACTGAATACATATACAGGGTTGTGCTAACGTAACTTTCATGAAAACTTATGAAAGTTAGTTAATTATATAATATAAATTATATTATATAATTATATATATACGGAGCTCTGTATCGTAGAAAATGGATCGCACTTCCAACATCTGATGCAACCTAATTTATATTGTATTATTACTTTTTTAATTATTATTTTATTATTATTATTATACTAATGCGTGTTTACCAAAATATAAGTAGAATACACGTTTTCAATCAAAGTGAATACATATACAGGGTTGTGCAAACGTAACTTTCATGAAAACTTATTTCTTGCAAAACAAATCAAGTTACATAAGATGTTGAAACTGCGATTCATTTTTCTACGATACAGAGATCCGCTCTTTGTATTACATTTCTCATTGTTGGCATCATAAGAGCATCTCTTTTTATACTATTACATGCATTTGTTATTTGATTCCAAAGTTATTGAACATTATTCATTGTTCTGTTTATGTTTATGTTTATTTTATTTTATTATTATTATTATACTAATATGTGTTTACCAAAATATAAGTAGAATACACGTTTTCAATCAAAGTGAATACATATACAGGGTTGTGCAAACGTAACTTTCATGAAAACTTATTTCTTGCAAAACAAATCAAGTTACATAAGATGTTGAAACTGCGATTCATGTTTCTACGATACAGAGATCCGCTCTTTATATTACATTTCTCATTGTTGGCATCATTAGAGCATCTCTTTTTATACTATTACATGCATTTGTTATTTGATTCCAAAGTTATTGAACATTATTCATTGTTCTGTTTATTTTTATTTTATTTTATTATTATTATTATACTAATATGTGTTTACCAAAATATAAGTAGAATACACGTTTTCAATCAAACTGAATACATATACAGGGTTGTGCTAACGTAACTTTCATGAAAACTTATGAAAGTTAGTTAATTATATAATATAAATTATATTATATAATTATATATATATACGGAGCTCTGTATCGTAGAAAATGGATCGCACTTCCAACATCTGATGCAACCTAATTTATATTGTATTATTACTTTTTTAATTATTATTTTATTATTATTATTATACTAATGCGTGTTTACCAAAATATAAGTAGAATACACGTTTTCAATCAAAGTGAATACATATACAGGGTTGTGCAAACGTAACTTTCATGAAAACTTATTTCTTGCAAAACAAATCAAGTTACATAAGATGTTGAAACTGCGATTCATTTTTCTACGATACAGAGATCCGCTCTTTGTATTACATTTCTCATTGTTGGCATCATTAGAGCATCTCTTTTTATACTATTACATGCATTTGTTATTTGATTCCAAAGTTATTGAACATTATTCATTGTTCTGTTTATTTTTATTTTATTTTATTATTATTATTATACTAATGTGTGTTTACCAAAATATAAGTAGAATACACATTTTCAATCAAACTGAATACATATACAGGGTTGTGCAAACGTAACTTTCATGAAAACTTATGAAAGTTAGTTAGTTAATTATATAATATAAATTATATTATATAATTATATACATACGGAGCTCTGTATCATAGAAAATGGATCGCACTTCCAACATCTGATGCAACCTAATTTATATTGTATTATTATTTTTTTAATTATTATTTTTTATTTATTTATATTAATGTGTGTTTACCAAGATCTAAGTAGAATTCCAGGTTTTCGTTTTAAATCTTACAAGTATTTTTTTATTTTTTTTGGGAAGTGTTTATTTTGCTGGAGGTAGTCATTAATCAACATGGAAACAAAGAAAACAAATACTTCTCTTCTGCGGGCGCGTGAGTGTAGGACGCGGAGAAAGACATTATTGAATGCAGCCAATGCGAGTGCCGCAACAGAGACTGATGACATAACGACGTTCGCGTCACCAGAAGAAGTAGTCCCCACTTCTGCTATGGAAATATTGGCGCCAAAAAGTAGCGTTCAACGGATGCGTGAGTGGAGGGCGCGGAGAAAGGCATTATTGAATGCAGCCAATGCGAGTGCCGCAACAGAGACTGATGACATACCGACTGTCGCGTCACCACAAGAAGTAGTCCCCACCTCTGCTACGGAAATATTGGCGCCAAAAAGTAACGTTCAACGGGCGCGTGAGTGGAAGGCGCGGAGAAAGGCATTATTAAATGCAGCCAATGCGAGGGCCTCGACAGAAATTTTTTATCATGGAAGAAGAGCATCAACATCAACAGCAGATTTACAGGCAGAATTCAAAAGACTGAGTCTCAACAAACTACAAACAGTGGGACAACAATTACGAGACTTCATGTCTAATAATAGAAATAAAAAAAGCATTTCGATATTTTCACACAATTGTCAAAGTTTAAGCTTACACGCAACAGATTTACAAGATGAAGTTGTAAGAAATTCAACGATATTGGTGCTGAGTGAAACTTGGTTGAAACAAGGCGGAAAGGTGGATATACCGAATTTCGATTGTATTGTCACATTTAAAAGATCACAAGAGAGAGCCGCTGGTGTAGCTATTTACCGAAATACAGCTCATCAGTCAATCACTATCACTCCACATATAGCTATATCTGTTCAACAAATGAATGCAATAGATGTGAGTACAACTGCCATTGGAGATATCTGTGCTGCAAGATGTCGTCTTAATAATGGACAATTTCTGTTAATTGTTGCTGTGTATATATCACCTAACAGCAAGCTTGATGATATAATCGAATTCATTCACCGTGTGTTATTACCATACACACTAGGTGGTGCAGCATTACTAAAAAAGGACTGGGGGACACTACCATTGATAATGAGCGGTGATTTTAATGTCCAGTTCTCCAAACCTGAAAGTCAACCTCTCATTGACTTTTTGGATCACGAATTCAATTTAAAGATCAACAATAATGTCAATACAGTAGTATTTTCTAGGAATCTAGAAAATGTTAAATCACAAACTTTTGTGTCGTACTTTGGCTATCATATGCCAATTGTCACTATGATAGACACTGATCATTCTGCATGTACTGATCATTCTGAGGATAAATGATCATGCCTACAAATACAAAAACAAATACAAAAATAATACAAATGAACACTCTTATTTAGAGATGCTCCTGATAAGGTAAGGAAAGTTTACATACAGTGACTCAAACTTTCAAAATATGTTTAATGGATACAGATGTACGAAACGTGTTACGATAAATATTAGTGTGGAATTCTCTAACAAGTGTTCACAATTTTTTAGGGTTGATGGATAGGAAAACTGAAGGTAAAGTGGGTCTATTCCCATATAATTTTGTCGAAGTTATAAATCTTGGAACAGACCATCAAGAACAAGAACAAAAATACGATCCAAAACCTAACGCAGACTTTTCAATCGGCGACAAGGAGTCGGTAGCCGTGCATCGGTAGTGCGAGGCTCGAGGAAAAAAATACAGTGACTCTAACTTTCAAAATATCTTTAATTAATACAGATGTACGAAACGTTTGTTTAGATAAGTATTAGTATTGAATTCTCTAGGAAGTGTTCACAATTTTTCACAATTTTAGGGTTTGTGGATAGGAAGACTGAAGGTAAAGTGGGTCTATTCCCTTATAATTTTGTCGAAGTTATAAATCTTGGAACAGACCATCCAGACCAAGAACCAAAATACGATCCAAAACTTAACGCAGACTTTTCAATCAGCGACAAGGAGTCGGCAGCCGTGCATCGGTAGTACGAGGCTCGAGGAAAAAGATTTATATATATTATAAATATGTAGAAAATATGCTTGGCACACAGTGGGTCAGTGGATAGAGCGCGCGACTGCGACCAGGCGGTCTCGAGTTTGAATCCCCGCGCCCGGCACCTCTTGAATTAATTCAATGTGCTTTTCTAAAAAACTGTGGTGCCCAAGGTGGTTCGGAACCCACCTTAATAAAAAAGTAGGTCCCGCTGAAATAGGCGATAGGGAGTGTTGGTTAGAGGTGAGAGGTGTGGAACGGGATTTGAAACCCTGAGGGGACCAAATATCCAAGACCTAATGTAGAAAATATGTTTAATTGATATAGGTGTACAAAAGCGTGTGTTTAGATAAATATTAGTATTGAATTCTCTAACAAGTGTTCACAATTTTTTATTCCCTGACAATTTTGTCGAAGTGATAAATCTTGGAACAGACCATCAGTACCATGAACAAAAATACGATCCAAAACCTAACGCAAAGACTTTTCAATCAGCGACAAGGAGTCGGCAGCCGTGCATCGGTAGTGCGAGACTCGAGGAAAAAAAAATATACGCGTGGAACATCACGCGCGGTAGAAGTGAAACTTCTTGCAGTCTAGTAATGTTTAGAAGCAAATTAAGATTGGAAATGTTAAAAAAAACAAGATCAGGAAAAACAAATACAAAAAGAAAAAAACAAGATCAGGAAAAACAAATACAAAAAGAAAAAAACAAGATCAGGAACAAGTAATACAAAACAAAAAAACAAATACAAAAAGAAAAAAATCAAGATCAGGAACAACTAATACAAAAAAACAAGATCAGGAACAACTAATACAAAAAACAAGATCAGGAACAACGAATACAAAAAAAAACAAGATCAGGAACAACTAATACAAAAAAACAAGATCAGGAACAACTAATACAAAAAACAAGATCAGGAACAACTAATACAAAAAACAAGATTAGGAACAACGAATACAAAAAAACAAGATCAGGAACAACTAATACAAAAAAACAAGATTAGGAACAACTAATACAAAAAACAAGATCAGGAACAACTAATACAAAAAAAAATCATAGAAATAGTTTCACTTCAAACATAATGAACGATCAAAATTTGCTTCGCAAAGAATCAATGTCGACAGAAATCTTCGAGGTTGCCACTCTCTTCAAAGATGATAATGACCAATTTGTCAAGCTGGAGCGATATTTCGATTTAATAAAATTCATTGTTGAAAATTCCGCCTCGCATTTGTATGTGCTTCCAAACATGGAACATATTCTGAGGCCGAAATCTACTAATTTTGGATATTTCTCAATAGAGAGCAGTTTAAAAAATCCTTGGCCATGTTCTGTTCTGCTAATTGCAAATGGATCCGCTTGCAAATTGCACAATTCCAGACGGTATTCTGGTTTCTGCTCCATTATTTTACATCCTTGCGGATTATTGAACAACTGAAGGTCCTGACCCAATGTATCGAAATCTTGAAATCTTGATTTGAATTGAATTGCTATTTCCTCTAAAATTGGCACTATTTTGTTGAAATTTGCAGTTTCTCGTATTCGTCAGCAATCTCCCTGCATGCTGGAAAATTGTGCAGCTCGGACGATTTAATTTCTAATACAAATAAATTGACTTGGTTTCTAAATCCACGAATATTTCCCATCAAATCAGAAATTGTTTGATTTTGCGTTTGTAATCGAGTATTTAAGCAATTTAGATGCTTTGTCAAGTCTGTAATAAATGCTAAGTTGCATAAAAATTCAACATCATCAAATTATTTGATGATATGTTCTCCTATGTTTGTATTGGTTTGGATAAATTCCAAAATCTCCTTCCTCAAAGCGAAGAATTTTTCTAATGTCTTTCCCGCGCTGAGCCAGCGGACTTCGCAATATAATGAGAGGTCATTATAAATAGCGTCAACACTTTCGAGAAATAATCGAAATTTTCTGTGCGATAAAGAATTATTTCCACCCCTAATTGTGTTTACAACTTCGGTAACAATCTTCATAGTGGAACCCACACTAATAATTTTTCCACATAAGGCCTCTTGATGAATGATACAATGGAACGTAGGGCAATTAATTCCATGGTTCCGTAATTGACCTCTCAACCCTTTTTGATGCCCTACCATTGCCTTTGCGCCGTCAGTCACAATTGCGGTGCATTTTGAAAATCCTCCATATTCTTGTACCGTCTTGTGGAATGCTGCAAATATATCTGCCCCTTTTGTTGTTTCCAGCAGCGGTACTACTTCTAGTAGCTCTTCTGTAATTTCGAATTTATCATCTATCAATCGCACAAAAATACACAATTGACTGATGTCGGTGACATCAGTGCTCTCGTCTAAGCACAAGGAAAAATATTTGCAATTGCTCATCATCAGCTTTAATTTTTCTGAAATATGTACATTTATCCGCTCAATACGCGAGGTAATTGTACGGCGCGATAATGGCACCGCTTCGTATTTCTTGGCAGCTGCTTTATCGCCAAATGCCTTTGCCATTTCAATGGCACATCTTTTAACAAATTCACCATCTGTGTAACTTTTTTTGCTACGCGCAATTTCTAAGGCGATTGCAAACGATGCTGCGACAGATTGCTCTTGGTCCGTTCGTATTTCTTTTTCCACATATCCACGTCGCTCTTTCATTTTCTTCAATAGTTCTGCTCGGTATGATGCAGGAAATGTTTTGTAAAATTCCGCATGGTGCGTATTATAATGTCTGGAAATATTGTTTCTCTTCATATATAAACTCTTGTTGCATATTAAGCATCGGGGCTGGCCGTTCCAACCAACAACAAAGAATTCTTTCTCCTAGCTTTCTTGAAATGAGCGCACCTCTCCATCTGCATTAACATTTCTGCTTTCACTGGCATTGGTGCGTATCGACACAACAAAAATATGAACAATAACACCACAACAATAAAAAAAATGTGAATAACAACACAACACAATAACAAAAAATGAGATAACACAATAACCAAAATTCCCCGGCTACACCACCATATACAAACTTTTTGACGAACGGGGTGACGAGAGGTGGAGGGGGACGGTAGGGCGCGCCCTTTCTGGCTCCAATAAGTTGGAGCCGCGCGGCTATCGTAGACCAGCCACTTCTCGTCACAAGTAATGAGCCGGTCGAGGAATTTTGGAATCTCGAGATGCCGTATGTAATGGCTCGCGCATAGGGACATCCGGATTTCACGGCTGGAAGCATTTGGAACGAAGACGAATCCTGTGGGACGACGACGCTTGTACCCCAGCTGCCGTAGATGGTTGGAAACGGTGGTCGTTCCTACACCTAGATGATCGGAAATGCTCCGAATACTGATTTGAGGAGATGATTCAATAAGGGATTGAATATTCTCGTCTAGGTTCGGCAGGGGCAGACGCCCGCTTCGCGGCTTAGCAACCAACAAAGTCCGCCCCTCCCGAAACTCTTTGTATAATCCGAAAGCATGGGACCTCGAAAGAGCGTTTTTTCCGAAAGCCATCTGTATTTGGTTCAGACAACCGGTGGCACTGACCCCCGAAGCGTAGTTGGCATAGACTATGCTTCTTAAATTCTCGGGGGTCACTGCCACCGACTCACTCTTCCGTATCGGAGGTGTACAAATGCGCTGTCGAATCTGCGAAACAAATAATAAAAAAGATTAAAAGGTTAAAAGTAAAAGAATATAAGTCCAATAGATAATAATGAGAGCTTTCGCGTAAGGCTCAATAATTGTACTGACTCAATATAAATTATGGATAACCTACCGGCTTGCGTTTTTTAATTGCCGATGTCTTCGTATCCCGTATACGGAAGGAATGGCTGATACCAGAGGACTTCGGTTTAGACTCGGGAGTAGGAACTATCCGCGTTAACCGGATAGACAATACCTTGCCCTCGGAGGAGTCCGACGATTCCATCTTTAGAGAGGGAGGAGGGGCTACATGCCCCCCTAACTAAGATAATAAGGAAACAGTTTAGATAAGGATCAAAGTAGAACAAAGGGGCTACAATAATAAAATGACTAATTATATGTAAATGGATAAAAATATAGCTAAATTTTTTGATTAAGCTTACCTGTTCACGAGAAATAGCAATCTGAGCTGCCCGATCCCGCTCATCGTGTGAGCGAGATGTCCCAGGTGCATCCAAGGATTCCTGCCTGGGCATGAGCCGATTTATCCTTGTCGAAAGCATCTCCTCATCGGAGGTGTCTGAGTAGCGATTTTGTATAATAGGTACTATAGGTTTTGCTGGAGAGCGCTTGTTACCCAGCTTTTTGAGGATAGGCTGTCGCTTAACCATGGCGCGGTTGTATCTATGACATAAACCAAAAAAATGAGAAACCCTATAAATGATTAGTGTTAAATTTGTTAGCCTCGCCGAGCTGGTGGAGAGAAAGAGAAAAACAATTTTTCTCCACTCTTTCTCTCCACCAGCTCGGGAGGCGGCGCTGTGCTTGCGCTGGCCGAGCGGCGGTCTAGTGTGCAAAGGCTTTTAGTGTCCATACGGACGTGCGACCGCAGGCCTAGTAGGACCGTCGATAGCGAGCGCGTCCAGTCCGTGTCGCGATGGCACATCAACGCCGCCTTCAATGGACGATGCCAACGTTTTATTAAACCGTTCAAGGAGGGATGGTATGCAGTGGACCTGATTCGCTCGCAACCTATCAAAGACAGCAACGCCGTAAAAAGTTGTGATTCGAATTGAGCGCCTTGGTCTGTCATTATAGCTATCGGCGCGCCATAACGAGATATCCAAGTGTCAAAAAATGCGCGGGCAACTGTCTGGGTCGACGTCTCTGAAAGAGGAACAGCCTCGACCCAACGCGAAAAACGATCAATCATCGTTAGTAGATACTGCATACCATTTCTCACAGGAAGTGGACCGACTACGTCCACATGGACGTGGTCGAAACGACCGTCAGGTGCAGTGATCTTTTCGGGCAACATCTTCACATGCCGAGCTGTCTTAGACTGCTGACAATCTACACATTCCTTGCACCAGCGTTGAATGTCTTGGTGCATGTCAGGCCACACATATCTGTGCCTGATTAATTTGTCAGTCACCTGAGGACCGGGATGCGCCGGCATGTGAAAGGTGTTGAACACCGAACGACGCAGCGTCGCACAGTGGGCCAGAATGACTCGGTAGCTGTTCACGAGCTAAAAAATGAAATTCATCATATCGATTTTTAACCAATGCACAGTGATTCTTAAATGTCCATTACATTCGAAAACGATAATATTAATTAAAGTTATTAAAAACTCTTGTTATAATAAGCGTTCAAAGATCAAACTTTTTCAGATACGATTTATCACCGAAAAAATTCCGTTTCTTCATAACGATGTCCTGGAAAACCTACTGAGGATTAAGTGCCCACATTTTTTTTTTATGAATAATGTATATCTATGTTGAGAACGCCACATGAACTAAACGTTAATGTTTATAATTTATTATTTAAAAAAATGCTTAGTCAGCTAAGGACAATCATCATAGTCTTTCACCTTTGACAAAGAAAAAAGTTAAAAGTATAGCAGAGTATAGTGCTCTAACAAAGTGGAACATTTTCAGCAAAGTTTCCTCTAAAAGATCCTGTAAAGTTCACGTCCCCCCTCGTCCCACCCCGGAAATTATGATGGTTTGAAGCGTCGCGTGACACACAATTCCGCGGCGAGTCGCGTTGCACGAGACGCATGACGACCACTCAGCGGCTCTTAAGAATGAAAGGCCTAACCCAAACCTATCTCATGAATATTTTATATTATTCGACCATTAAAAACATTCGAATTTATTGCTAGCTCAGTTGAATCATTCGTATTTGAGAGATCATAGCAACAGCAACGCAGTATAGCATCACAGCAGATTTTCCATATTGAAAACCTGTATTTTACCTTTGTTAAGAGGAATTATAGTATAGATTTTCGTTTATTAATAGATAAACACAATTATAAGCCGAAAATCCGTACGATGAATTGATTATAGTCAGTAACTTTGTAAAATATAACATTTAATCTTGTTTGAATATTTGTAATTCTTTAAATAAGACAGTAATAACACATTTTTGTTATTTCATTAAACGTAATAAACTTATTTCATTGAAAAATTATGGATTACTCATATTTCAAAGCCTAAACAGCCAGTTTTCAATTATTATTCAATATTCACACGATTTTTCAGACATTTCCGGCAGTGTGACAAAAAAATGTTTCCTACAAAAAGTAATCAGTAATCTGTATTCTACGAATCTCAATACAAAAAATTTAAAAAATTATTTTTTTTAATAAAAAATTGTGGTCACCTTGATTGTTTATTTATAACTATATATTTTTTATTTAATAACATTATAGCTGACGCCAAGACGAATTCAACGACCTATATAACATGGCCTTTAAATTTTGAAATAATGGTGAAATAGGCGTGAACAGCTACCGAGCCATTCTGGCCCACTGTGCGTCGGTGGGATATATGGCCGAATGGCCTCAGCCGAAATTTCGCAGCTAACGGTATGGTGCTCCGGGCCCCAGGAAATGTCCTTGAGCACCAAGGAGTGGTCGGTCGACTTGCGCAATTTCGCCAGTTGCAATTTTGACAACTCTTTTAAATTAATCTCGCAAGGAAGTCTGAGTGACTCCACCCGAGATAGCGCATCAGCGACAATGTTGTCTGGACCCTTTACATGCTCTATTTGAGTGATAAACTGTGCGATAAAAGAAAGCTGACGTAGCTGACGCGGAGAGGCCTTTTCCGGACGTTGAGAAAACGCAAAAATTAACGGCTTATGGTCCGTTACAATCTTAAATTGACGCGCTTCTAACAGATATGCAAAGTATTTAATTGCCTCATAAATCACCGTCAACTCTCGGTCAATTATCTAATTACGTTGCGCCGGAGTAGGCTTCTTAGAGAAGACGGCGAGGGGCTCCCAGACCGAACAGTCAACACCAAAAGAAGAACTCTTTTGCTCCAAGACCGCCCGAATGGCAAAGTCAGAAGCATCTGTAACCAACCGAAGGTCTGCATCGGCACGCGGATGCACTAAGAGAGTAGCTTTCGCAAAATCTTTTTTAATCTTAACGAAAGCCGCCTCTGCCTCGCTGGTCCAGCTTAGCTCTCTTTTATCGTTTTTCTTTGATTCAACGAAATACGAATTTAGCGGTGCCTGAGTAGCAGCCGCATTGGGAATGTTTCGATGGTAAAAGTTTACCATCCCTAGAAAGCGTCGTAAATCAACGATCGTCTTGGGCTTCGGATAGCTCAATATAGCTTCGACTTTGGATGCTGTGGGGCGAATCCCCCTAGTATTAACCGTATACCCCAAGAATTCTAGTTCGCGAACTGCGAAAACACATTTCTCAACATTCAGTCGAAGATGAAATTTTTTTAATCGGTCAAAAACCATGCGGAGGTGAAGAGAATGCTCCTCCTCCGTTGATGACGCAACCAGGATGTCATCAATATATAGGAAAACAAAATTCAGATCCCCCAGCGCTGGAAAGATTGACTTGCATTTCTCAATCCAAAGGTCATATACATGAATTCAAATAAACAGAATGTAGTAGTTATGGCTGTTTTTGGAACATCCTCCGGCGCCACCGGAATCTGGTTAAACGCTTTGTGAAGGTCCAAAGAAGAAAATATTTTCTCAGCCAGATTGTTGCTATAATCATGAAGGTACGGCGTGGGATATTTAGCGGGAATTGTCACCGCGTTTACTTGTCTGTAATCACCACAGACCCTCCAGGAGCCGTCCTTCTTCTGCACCATGTGCATAGGACTAGCCCAGGGGCTACTTGAAGGGCGGCAAATGCCGGCTTCAGCCCAATTTTTAAACTCGGCTTTTGCAGCCATCAGTTTGTCCAACGCCAAACGACGTGGGCGCGAAGAAATGGGTGGGCCCTTCGTCAAGATGTGATGAAACACCTCCGACAAAGAGGGTGGCACGGGATTGGAACTCCCCATAATTTCAGGATATTGTTTCAGTATCGCAGAGTGCGAGGACCTTTTTTTTTGTTTAAAGGCGTTGGGGGAATCCTATTGCGGACACCCTCCCCTACGATGTTGTTCGGGGAGGGTAGTGTAGAACTCGGCTCCCCCCTCGGATGGTATTGGGGGGATTATCATTAGCTAATACTAAGTCTACTGCCATACCCACTAAACCCCCACCACCCAGGTCCTTTTGACCTTCTCCTCAACCTTCTTTGACGCATATAACATCGGCACCGTATCGCTATTCGCATTTCATGGTGCCGATGTTTTATGCGTCCCCAAACCACACCTGTTCTTGGCTTATAAGAGTGCGAGGACCTGAAAGCGCTGGACTGCACGGAGTGAATAGAGGAAAGGGTCTAGCCGGATAAGCATGGGCCAGCGGCCCCCGCTCCGATTTTCCTGATTCCTGTCTTAAAACATCGTTTTATGTCTAAAAAAACATTGTGTAAAATTTCAAATGTCTACCCCCACCGATAGGGGTGATATTGGGGTAAATTCCCCCGCACTTAAATGCAATTTGCTCTAAAACGAGAAAAGATATCGACATGGGATAAACGGCAAACCAAAGATATGGATATACTCTATATTTCAGATTTTTTTCAGAATTTTTTGCTAATTATTTATAGTTGAAAACAATTAATTAATTTTTTGGGAATTTTTTTAACCATCTTCCCCTGGGTTGACACCCACCAAAAAATTCTAAAATATTGCTATGATGCTAAACTATTTTGCAAAAAAATCTCAGAAGTGTCCGTTTGGTGGAACAGTGTCAAAAAAAATAAAGTATGCCGGCGAACGCTCGTAACGGCTCAGCGACGGAGCCTCCTTGCGGTGGCTAGTGATGGCAGCGAACGGGAACTTGGCGCATCTACGGAAAAGCTGATACATGTGAAAATGCGACTAAATCTTCTAATACATGATTACAGTTGGAAGTCTAAACAATTATATTTTAGGAAATTGCGTACATTGAAGAATAATTGAAAAATACGTGTAAAGCTGGTTTGTTGGTATCAAGTACCAGAAAGAAGAAGATTCTCACAAGTATGTTGTATGGTCACGGTGTTAGAGGTTCTGCTCGATGCTCCGGAGGGTTCGGGTTCGAATCCTCCTCAATTCAACTTTCTTTTCTTGTTTTTTTCTTTTTTTTATATGTATTTATAAACTAAACGATTTTTATTGTTTGCACTTCAATATTCTATAAAACAAACATAATTATTAATTTGTAATTATTATATATAATAGATTAAAATGTTTTACATGTTTCTAATTTTGCGGAAATATAAATCTAGTTTTTATTATTTACGCCTATATAATGGATTTATTCTTTTTATTTTTACTCCCTATTACTTTACTATAATGCAATATGCTGCTTTGTACTTCTGCGTTCAAATCCTGAAGACTGTGAAATAATAACATCTTGCGCAAGTATCAAGACCGCGAAGGGATAATTGCATAACAACAATAATTATTTCTTTTATTATTGCAATCCAGCCGATGAATGGAAGCACACTCATTCTGATCGTGTTTGGCCAAACGAATGAGCATGTGACCAATAACATTGTATCGTCGGCTAGCGATCAAAGAATATGCCGACTTTGTAACATGTTCAAAGGCGGCTTGCCGCGAAATACGCAAAACAAATTAATAATTATGTTTGTTTTATAGAATATTGAAGTGCAAACAATAAAAATCGTTTAGTTTATAAATACATATAAAAAAAAGAAAAAAACAAGAAAAGAAAGTTGAATTGAGGAGGATTCGAACCCGAACCCTCCGGAGCATCGAGCAGAACCTCTAACACCGTGACCATACAACATACTTGTGAGAATCTTCTTCTTTCTGGTACTTGATACCAACAAACCAGCTTTACACGTATTTTTCAATTATTCTTCAATGTACGCAATTTCCTAAAATATAATTGTTTAGACCTCCAACTGTAATCATGTATTAGAAGATTTAGTCGCATTTTCACATGTATCAGCTTTTCCGTAGATGCGCCAAGTTCCCGTTCGCTGCCATCACTAGCCACCGCAAGGAGGCTCCGTCGCTGAGCCGTTACGAGCGTTCGCCGGCATACTTTATTTTTTTTGACACTGTTCCACCAAACGGACACTTCTGAGATTTTTTTGCAAAATAGTTTAGCATCATA
The DNA here is from genome assembly GCA_916610235.2 of Lasioglossum morio. Lineage (NCBI taxonomy): Eukaryota > Metazoa > Arthropoda > Insecta > Hymenoptera > Halictidae > Lasioglossum > Lasioglossum morio. The sequence goes on along the minus strand of OU744326.1, from coordinate 11,561,748 downwards.
GCAATATTTTAGAATTTTTTGGTGGGTGTCAACCCAGGGGAAGATGGTTAAAAAAATTCCCAAAAAATTAATTAATTGTTTTCAACTATAAATAATTAGCAAAAAATTCTGAAAAAAATCTGAAATATAGAGTATATCCATATCTTTGGTTTGCCGTTTATCCCATGTCGATATCTTTTCTTGTTTTAGAGCAAATTGCATTTAAGTGCGGGGGAATTTACCCCAATATCACCCCTATCGGTGGGGGTAGACATTTGAAATTTTACACAATGTTTTTTTAGACATAAAACGATGTTTTAAGACAGGAATCAGGAAAATCGGAGCGGGGGCCGCTGGCCCATGCTTATCCGGCTAGACCCTTTGAACTTCTCCTACCGACTCTACCTTGGTTACTTTATCCAGGAGACACTGTCTCTTAAGATCAACAGCAAGACCATAATGGTATAAGGATAATCACAACATTTGCAATAACGAAGTTCCATTTAATTTCTCGTCGCAACCCCAAATCTAAGGTGCGAAATGATTCGCCAAACGTGTCTATTTTCGAGTCATTGGCCGCAAGTAATTTGAATTCTGACGGCTTACAGCGTATCTTAGAATCTGCCGGAAGCAGGGAAATATCCGCGTCAGTATCAATCAGAAAGCTCTGACCCGAGATTCTATCTTTCAAGTGAAGACGTCTAGACTCGATTGCTCCGCTGCCCACCGTCTCCGTGCGGGAGGGAGCTTCTAATTTTTTGCTGCGGAGAATTCCGCATATTTAGGACAACCCGGTTTACACGACGTGGGGTTGTTGGGGTAACGAGAGTGCGCAAAGCACAATTTCGATCTCCGCTGAGAGGAGCTAGATGCTGAAGGAGCAGGAGAAGTGCTCCTAAATTGTCGCGGATGCGACGGCGATCGTGCCGCAGAAGGGGCATGACGCGTTCCTCTACCCTGCCCGGAAGGGGCATTCAACCTCGAAACAATTGTGTTCAAAAGAGATTCAATGCGTTGAAATTGATCATTCAAAGGGTTAGTGGAACTAATAGGTGCGGGTGTGGACGAATCGCTGGACGCAGCGCATACCCTGGAAGGACTGCTAGAAATTGCCACTAAAGTAGCCCCCACGAGAGAACCGTAGCGTTTCGCGCAGCTTGAGTGATCGCGGACAGCGCAGCGAGCCTCCCAACTCAGTGTGTGGATCCGGGGCACCAATTCGCACGCGAAGGCCACCTGATGGCGCAAAAACAGTGCCGTGTCTAGAATAAGGTAGCATAGCGGCCAGAGCCCTGAGGCCGTTATATTGGCGGGAGTGTGTTGGGTATTGTTCGTGAATTTGTGTGAATTTGTAATGTCGATCTTATCACCGTGATGGAAAACGATAATCTCGCCATGTATATGTATACGCGAGTCGAGCGAGCGATTCACGGTGGTCGCGATTGACAAAGGAGAGTTGTCGTGACGACGAAAAACAAGTTTTAATTTGACAGATGAAGAAAAAGTGCGAGTCGACTCGGGTCTCTTCTGTGATAATTTGTAATTGTTAACTGAGATACTTTTTTGGTTTGAATGCTCACACGAGTGATCCCGGGTAATAGGAGATTAGGTTTCGCACTTGGCCCGGCAATACTTGAATACTCCCAGGCCGGCTCACATCCAATGGCATTGGCAGCTTTGAAGCTCCTTTCCAGTGAATCCCGAAGCTGGGACGGATTGCAAGGCTAGCCATAGTGCTGCCGGCAGAAACGTGTTGATTAATCATGGCAAATCGCTCACACATATACGTAGAATGAGTGTATTTAATAACAAAGCCACGTGTAGTTATAGTAGTTTTAATAGCACATCTTTATCCCACAAAGATAAAGTGAAACGTGCCGAAATTAGATTAGCTGCCTTTTTTTTAGAACATATTTATTTTCTTTATTTAATTAGAAGATATTTGTAAGGAACCCGAAATTGTGCAAGATCTTACACTTGCTCAAAATAAGTGTGCAACAATTGCTAGGAATGTAATTGCCAAGCGCGAATTTGAGCGACTTGTAGTATATTTAAAAATTTGTAAATTTTCAATTTTAGTGGACGATACGACAGATACTTCTAATTCTAAATTAATGTGTGTATTAGCACAATTTATATCACCAATTAATAAAAAAGTAACGACACAGTTATTAGGTCTCGTGCCTTTAAACAGTTCTGATTGTTCGGCGGGTAGTATATTCGAATCTTTTAAAAAATTTTTAGATATCAAAAATATTCCTTTAAAAAATATTGTCGGGATGGCATGCGACAATGTATCTGTCATGATTGGATGTAACAATTTTTTCATGACACGTTTGCAAATCGAAGTACCGAATTTAGTAACATTAAGGTGTCTTTGTCACACTTCCGCGATCATAGCTAATAATTCTTGTAATGAATTGCCTCCGGAATGCGAAGATTTAATTAGAGGAGTTGCCACTTACTTTTCGGGCAGTGCTAAGAGATGCGCAATTTTGGTTGAGTTCCAAAATTTTTTCGAAGTAAAGAATCGCAAAATTTTGAAATTATCAAAGACCAGGTGACTTTGTTTACACCAATGTACCGTTAGATTAGTAGAAAATTGGGACGTGTTAAAAAGTTTTTTTATATTAGCCGTAGTTGAAGATGAATTAAAATCTGCCGAAACAATTTTAGAGTATTTGAATGACATGTCCATTAAAGCATATATATATTTTTTGAAATATACATTAAATTTTTTCAATACTTTTAATGCCCTATTTCAGTCAAAGAAAATTTTAATTCATAAATTATTTGATTCAAGCCGGCAGCTAATTAAACAAATAGGGCAAAATTTTATTAAACGTGAACATTTGGAAGATGTCACTACTTTAGATTTAAATGACGCAACTATTATCGTAGACATAAATAACGTATATGTGGGAGCGGAATGTGAAATCTTGTCAGAATCATTAGAGTTGGAATGTGCCCAACAAATTCGGTCAAAATGTTTAGCTTTTTATATTACTGCAGTTCGAGAGATGCTTGCACGTCTCTCTTTGCAAGATATATTTATTCAAAATTTAAATTTTTTGGATCCAGAAATAGCTTTAAAGGATGAAGGCAGACTTAAAATTAAAGATTTATCTATTATCGCCAAACGCGTAAACATTGCAGATGTTACACAATTAGCTTTCGAATGGCGAATTCTACCATCATGTTTCGATGAAGAATCTAAAGTAAAATTAGCTTTATTAGAAATAGACGATATGTGGTGTAACATTTTAAAATTTAAAAATTTCGATGGGGAAGACATGTTTCCAAATTTAAAATTATTAGTTGAAATAGTTCTTTCTCTTCCCCACTCAAATGCTGAGGCCGAACGTATTTTTTCTATTGTAACAGATGTTAGAACTAAAAAAAGAAACAAGTTAAATGCCGATTCGTTATCTTCTATTTGTGTAGTTCGGTCCAGTTTTCAATCTCAGAATGTCAATTGTACTAATTTCGAAGTAGATTCGCGACATCTCGAACTGCATAATCGCGGAAATTTGTATCAAAAAATCACATGTGATAGTAATTAACCCAATGTGCAATATTTTGTTTTGTTTTATGTATTTTATTTATTCTCTCTTTATTACTTTTCATTAATTTTGTTTTTATGTTTTCAGGAAAGACTGATAGTGAGCCGAATGTGCAATAATTTGTTTTACGTGTTTTATTTATTTTTTTTATTTTTCAGGAAAGACTGATAGTTGCCGAATGTGCAATAATTTGTTTTACGTGTTTTATTTATTTTTTTTTTATTTTTCAGGAAAGACTGATAGTGAGCCGAATTTGCAATAATTTGTTTTACGTGTTTTATTTTTTTTTATTTTATTTTTCAGGAAAGATTGATTGTGAGCCGAATGTGCAATAATTTGTTTTGTTTTATATGTATTTATTAGTAACGTAAGTTTTGTTTTATTTATAAACTATTTTATAATATAGTATAATTTTTGTTTTGTACATACTGGTAAGGTTTTGGCAGTTTTCCTTATCCTAGCAACAAATGTTGGTATTCTTTAGTTGTTTCTACCAAATAAAATATTTTGTTGTTTTATTATGTATTTCGTTATTATCCTTATTATCTATTCCTTATTATCCTCAAAATAAAGAATAAGTTTGAATTATAATAAATTTCAATATTTCATATGTATATACTAATAATTTTGTAAAATTCTACGGGGTACTCAAGGTACCCCATTTTTCTGTTACTGAAGCTGAAGACGCCGCCATCTGGTGGCCATCGCGTGCGAATTGGTGCCCCAGATCCACACACTGTCCCAACTCCCACTCCACCACCCATCTCCCACTGTCTCGACTGCGAGTCTTCATATACGCGGTGTACAGGAATGAAACGGGTTATCATGGAATTATACGGAATAGGAAATTGTGATGATTTTTAGGCGAAATAAATTATCTAGATAATTTAATTATATAGTTACGCATTTTATTAATAAACTATAACATATAACTATTTACAAAACAATTTACAAGTACCCAGATAGCCAAACCTACCTCGGGTAGAAATAGGGTAGGACGTACCGAGGTCAGGTATCGGGCATTATACGGGTTGAACGTCGCTTGGACCTGCCGAGGGTAGCCCGTACCGCGTTTCTGCCGAGGGCAGATATTTCGCTGAGGGCTCGTAACGTACCCTCGGCAGAAACGCGGTACGAGCTGCCCTCGGCACGTCGTTCCTCGTTTCTGCCAAGTTTTAAGTAGGTCCGAGATTGTAAGAGGGCAGCACGGTCCCATTAGTGCGATTTGCCCTACATAACGACATTTGCCACATTAATGGGACCGTGCTGCCCTCTTACAATCTCGGACCTACTTAAAACTTGGAAGAAATGTGGAACGACGTGCCGAGGGCAGGACGTACCGCGTTTCTGCCGAGGGTAGGTTACGAGCCCTCAGCGAAATATCTGCCCTCGGCAGAAACGAGACATTTGGCTATCTGGGTATATACAAAACAATTTACAAGTATATACAGAACTATTTACAAGTATATACAGAACTATTTACAAGTATATACAGAACAATTTACAAGTATATACAGAACTATTTACAAGTATATACAGAACTATTTACAAGTATATACAGAACAATTTACAAGTATATACAGAACTATTTACAAGTATATACAGAACTATTTACAAGTATATACAGAACTGTAACAGACCTGTAGACACAGGCCTGTCACTAACTGCCGCGATTCCGAATCATTCCGAACAGACACGATTGTAACCGAACGATCGTGGAAGAACCGTGGGAACCGCGAGCGAAATATTCCCACGTACCGTGTGAAATATTCCCACGCACACACGTTATCCCCACTCTTGGCAGGCCTATATAAACCGCGGCGAACGAGCGCTCGCTCTCAGTCGTCTATCCGACAAAATCGCAGTAAGACCGCACTCCCGAGAGTAAGTAGTCATTACTTGCTTTACCTGTCCTCGACTCCAGCCGGTGACGAACTACGTTCCACCATATCCGGGCACGGCGTACCGCCACCCTGATAGCCACGGTGTACCACCAACTATCTTGGCCACGGTGTACCACCAGCCACGTTGCTACGGCGAACCGCCAAGCACATAGTCACGGTGTACCACCGACTATCCAGCTACGGTGTACCACCAGCTGTCCGGCCACGGTGTAACACCAGCCGTTTTGCTACGGCGAACCGCCAAGCATATAGTCACGGTGTACCACCCCGACTATCCCGTCACGGCGTACCGCCGACGGAGACGTTTGACGAGCACGATGCACCATCACTTGTCAATGTAGAACCGCCCCGGAGGAATTCGACGCACGGTGTACCACCACGTCGCACTTCCGATAAACCCGACCGGGGCAGGGTGATCCAGGTGACAACCTCGATCATGATCCGTTCCTAGACCATCCCCACGTCCACACCAGGTCGAAGATCGCGTCGCGTACCGCCTCGATAAGAAGCCTCTTCGAGGACCGCCAATTCCAGTCGCGACGCGAACCACGAAAACGTACGCGAACGTCCGTAGGCAGCGAGCTCCGGTGAAACGTAAAGCAACGCGAGTGTTTATTTCTAACCTCTCCCGAACCAGACCGCAGACCCAGCTCCTCGCCGACATCGGACCTGGCACGGCGAGCTATCCAGCAACGAGGAGGGAACGACCCCGGAGCCGACGACTTGTTATAGAACAATTTACAAGTATATACAGAACTATTTACAAGTATATACAGAACAATTTACAAGTATATACAGAACAATTTACAAGTATATACAGAACAATTTACAAGTATATACAGAACAATTTACAAGTATACATATACAGAAATATTTACAAGTAGTTCGATGGTGGGTTGAAAACTCATGCAAAAGAAGTTGTACCATTTATAGAGTGGCATGGTTCCGTAAGTAAGCGTCTCCTTTGCAGCACGACCAAGCAGAAACTTGTGATATGAAGCGTCAGGGTCGATAAGAATAGTGGAAAGAAAGACGTCACCAGGGTGGTGACGAGCTTCCTTCCCATATTTCAAAATGTCTAACAATAAACGATAAACGGGGGTCGTTTAGCGTACTTTTCAATGTGTTTAACTATCCCACACAGATATCGCAGTTCGATGGTGGGTTGAAAACTCAATATTTACAAGTATATACAGAACTATTTACAAGTATATACAGAACTATTTACAAGTATATACAGAACAATTTACAAGTATATACAGAACTATTTACAAGTATATACAGAACTATTTACAAGTATATACAGAACTATTTACAAGTATATACAGAACTGTAACAGACCTGTAGACACAGGCCTGTCACTAACTGCCGCGATTCCGAATCATTCCGAACAGACACGATTGTAACCGAACGATCGTGGAAGAACCGTGGGAACCGCGAGCGAAATATTCCCACGTACCGTGTGAAATATTCCCACGCACACACGTTATCCCCACTCTTGGCAGGCCTATATAAACCGCGGCGAACGAGCGCTCGCTCTCAGTCGTCTATCCGACAAAATCGCAGTAAGACCGCACTCCCGAGAGTAAGTAGTCATTACTTGCTTTACCTGTCCTCGACTCCAGCCGGTGACGAACTACGTTCCACCATATCCGGGCACGGCGTACCGCCACCCTGATAGCCACGGTGTACCACCAACTATCTTGGCCACGGTGTACCACCAGCCACGTTGCTACGGCGAACCGCCAAGCACATAGTCACGGTGTACCACCGACTATCCAGCTACGGTGTACCACCAGCTGTCCGGCCACGGTGTAACACCAGCCGTTTTGCTACGGCGAACCGCCAAGCATATAGTCACGGTGTACCACCCCGACTATCCCGTCACGGCGTACCGCCGACGGAGACGTTTGACGAGCACGATGCACCATCACTTGTCAATGTAGAACCGCCCCGGAGGAATTCGACGCACGGTGTACCACCACGTCGCACTTCCGATAAACCCGACCGGGGCAGGGTGATCCAGGTGACAACCTCGATCATGATCCGTTCCTAGACCATCCCCACGTCCACACCAGGTCGAAGATCGCGTCGCGTACCGCCTCGATAAGAAGCCTCTTCGAGGACCGCCAATTCCAGTCGCGACGCGAACCACGAAAACGTACGCGAACGTCCGTAGGCAGCGAGCTCCGGTGAAACGTAAAGCAACGCGAGTGTTTATTTCTAACCTCTCCCGAACCAGACCGCAGACCCAGCTCCTCGCCGACATCGGACCTGGCACGGCGAGCTATCCAGCAACGAGGAGGGAACGACCCCGGAGCCGACGACTTGTTATAGAACAATTTACAAGTATATACAGAACTATTTACAAGTATATACAGAACAATTTACAAGTATATACAGAACAATTTACAAGTATATACAGAACAATTTACAAGTATATACAGAACAATTTACAAGTATACATATACAGAAATATTTACAAGTAGTTCGATGGTGGGTTGAAAACTCATGCAAAAGAAGTTGTACCATTTATAGAGTGGCATGGTTCCGTAAGTAAGCGTCTCCTTTGCAGCACGACCAAGCAGAAACTTGTGATATGAAGCGTCAGGGTCGATAAGAATAGTGGAAAGAAAGACGTCACCAGGGTGGTGACGAGCTTCCTTCCCATATTTCAAAATGTCTAACAATAAACGATAAACGGGGGTCGTTTAGCGTACTTTTCAATGTGTTTAACTATCCCACACAGATATCGCAGTTCGATGGTGGGTTGAAAACTCAATATTTACAAGTATATACAGAACTATTTACAAGTATATACAGAACTATTTACAAGTATATACAGAACAATTTACAAGTATATACAGAACTATTTACAAGTATATACAGAACTATTTACAAGTATATACAGAACTATTTACAAGTATATACAGAACTGTAACAGACCTGTAGACACAGGCCTGTCACTAACTGCCGCGATTCCGAATCATTCCGAACAGACACGATTGTAACCGAACGATCGTGGAAGAACCGTGGGAACCGCGAGCGAAATATTCCCACGTACCGTGTGAAATATTCCCACGCACACACGTTATCCCCACTCTTGGCAGGCCTATATAAACCGCGGCGAACGAGCGCTCGCTCTCAGTCGTCTATCCGACAAAATCGCAGTAAGACCGCACTCCCGAGAGTAAGTAGTCATTACTTGCTTTACCTGTCCTCGACTCCAGCCGGTGACGAACTACGTTCCACCATATCCGGGCACGGCGTACCGCCACCCTGATAGCCACGGTGTACCACCAACTATCTTGGCCACGGTGTACCACCAGCCACGTTGCTACGGCGAACCGCCAAGCACATAGTCACGGTGTACCACCGACTATCCAGCTACGGTGTACCACCAGCTGTCCGGCCACGGTGTAACACCAGCCGTTTTGCTACGGCGAACCGCCAAGCATATAGTCACGGTGTACCACCCCGACTATCCCGTCACGGCGTACCGCCGACGGAGACGTTTGACGAGCACGATGCACCATCACTTGTCAATGTAGAACCGCCCCGGAGGAATTCGACGCACGGTGTACCACCACGTCGCACTTCCGATAAACCCGACCGGGGCAGGGTGATCCAGGTGACAACCTCGATCATGATCCGTTCCTAGACCATCCCCACGTCCACACCAGGTCGAAGATCGCGTCGCGTACCGCCTCGATAAGAAGCCTCTTCGAGGACCGCCAATTCCAGTCGCGACGCGAACCACGAAAACGTACGCGAACGTCCGTAGGCAGCGAGCTCCGGTGAAACGTAAAGCAACGCGAGTGTTTATTTCTAACCTCTCCCGAACCAGACCGCAGACCCAGCTCCTCGCCGACATCGGACCTGGCACGGCGAGCTATCCAGCAACGAGGAGGGAACGACCCCGGAGCCGACGACTTGTTATAGAACAATTTACAAGTATATACAGAACTATTTACAAGTATATACAGAACAATTTACAAGTATATACAGAACAATTTACAAGTATATACAGAACAATTTACAAGTATATACAGAACAATTTACAAGTATACATATACAGAAATATTTACAAGTAGTTCGATGGTGGGTTGAAAACTCATGCAAAAGAAGTTGTACCATTTATAGAGTGGCATGGTTCCGTAAGTAAGCGTCTCCTTTGCAGCACGACCAAGCAGAAACTTGTGATATGAAGCGTCAGGGTCGATAAGAATAGTGGAAAGAAAGACGTCACCAGGGTGGTGACGAGCTTCCTTCCCATATTTCAAAATGTCTAACAATAAACGATAAACGGGGGTCGTTTAGCGTACTTTTCAATGTGTTTAACTATCCCACACAGATATCGCAGTTCGATGGTGGGTTGAAAACTCAATATTTACAAGTATATACAGAACTATTTACAAGTATATACAGAACTATTTACAAGTATATACAGAACAATTTACAAGTATATACAGAACTATTTACAAGTATATACAGAACTATTTACAAGTATATACAGAACTATTTACAAGTATATACAGAACTGTAACAGACCTGTAGACACAGGCCTGTCACTAACTGCCGCGATTCCGAATCATTCCGAACAGACACGATTGTAACCGAACGATCGTGGAAGAACCGTGGGAACCGCGAGCGAAATATTCCCACGTACCGTGTGAAATATTCCCACGCACACACGTTATCCCCACTCTTGGCAGGCCTATATAAACCGCGGCGAACGAGCGCTCGCTCTCAGTCGTCTATCCGACAAAATCGCAGTAAGACCGCACTCCCGAGAGTAAGTAGTCATTACTTGCTTTACCTGTCCTCGACTCCAGCCGGTGACGAACTACGTTCCACCATATCCGGGCACGGCGTACCGCCACCCTGATAGCCACGGTGTACCACCAACTATCTTGGCCACGGTGTACCACCAGCCACGTTGCTACGGCGAACCGCCAAGCACATAGTCACGGTGTACCACCGACTATCCAGCTACGGTGTACCACCAGCTGTCCGGCCACGGTGTAACACCAGCCGTTTTGCTACGGCGAACCGCCAAGCATATAGTCACGGTGTACCACCCCGACTATCCCGTCACGGCGTACCGCCGACGGAGACGTTTGACGAGCACGATGCACCATCACTTGTCAATGTAGAACCGCCCCGGAGGAATTCGACGCACGGTGTACCACCACGTCGCACTTCCGATAAACCCGACCGGGGCAGGGTGATCCAGGTGACAACCTCGATCATGATCCGTTCCTAGACCATCCCCACGTCCACACCAGGTCGAAGATCGCGTCGCGTACCGCCTCGATAAGAAGCCTCTTCGAGGACCGCCAATTCCAGTCGCGACGCGAACCACGAAAACGTACGCGAACGTCCGTAGGCAGCGAGCTCCGGTGAAACGTAAAGCAACGCGAGTGTTTATTTCTAACCTCTCCCGAACCAGACCGCAGACCCAGCTCCTCGCCGACATCGGACCTGGCACGGCGAGCTATCCAGCAACGAGGAGGGAACGACCCCGGAGCCGACGACTTGTTATAGAACAATTTACAAGTATATACAGAACTATTTACAAGTATATACAGAACAATTTACAAGTATATACAGAACAATTTACAAGTATATACAGAACAATTTACAAGTATATACAGAACAATTTACAAGTATACATATACAGAAATATTTACAAGTAGTTCGATGGTGGGTTGAAAACTCATGCAAAAGAAGTTGTACCATTTATAGAGTGGCATGGTTCCGTAAGTAAGCGTCTCCTTTGCAGCACGACCAAGCAGAAACTTGTGATATGAAGCGTCAGGGTCGATAAGAATAGTGGAAAGAAAGACGTCACCAGGGTGGTGACGAGCTTCCTTCCCATATTTCAAAATGTCTAACAATAAACGATAAACGGGGGTCGTTTAGCGTACTTTTCAATGTGTTTAACTATCCCACACAGATATCGCAGTTCGATGGTGGGTTGAAAACTCAATATTTACAAGTATATACAGAACTATTTACAAGTATATACAGAACTATTTACAAGTATATACAGAACAATTTACAAGTATATACAGAACTATTTACAAGTATATACAGAACTATTTACAAGTATATACAGAACTATTTACAAGTATATACAGAACTGTAACAGACCTGTAGACACAGGCCTGTCACTAACTGCCGCGATTCCGAATCATTCCGAACAGACACGATTGTAACCGAACGATCGTGGAAGAACCGTGGGAACCGCGAGCGAAATATTCCCACGTACCGTGTGAAATATTCCCACGCACACACGTTATCCCCACTCTTGGCAGGCCTATATAAACCGCGGCGAACGAGCGCTCGCTCTCAGTCGTCTATCCGACAAAATCGCAGTAAGACCGCACTCCCGAGAGTAAGTAGTCATTACTTGCTTTACCTGTCCTCGACTCCAGCCGGTGACGAACTACGTTCCACCATATCCGGGCACGGCGTACCGCCACCCTGATAGCCACGGTGTACCACCAACTATCTTGGCCACGGTGTACCACCAGCCACGTTGCTACGGCGAACCGCCAAGCACATAGTCACGGTGTACCACCGACTATCCAGCTACGGTGTACCACCAGCTGTCCGGCCACGGTGTAACACCAGCCGTTTTGCTACGGCGAACCGCCAAGCATATAGTCACGGTGTACCACCCCGACTATCCCGTCACGGCGTACCGCCGACGGAGACGTTTGACGAGCACGATGCACCATCACTTGTCAATGTAGAACCGCCCCGGAGGAATTCGACGCACGGTGTACCACCACGTCGCACTTCCGATAAACCCGACCGGGGCAGGGTGATCCAGGTGACAACCTCGATCATGATCCGTTCCTAGACCATCCCCACGTCCACACCAGGTCGAAGATCGCGTCGCGTACCGCCTCGATAAGAAGCCTCTTCGAGGACCGCCAATTCCAGTCGCGACGCGAACCACGAAAACGTACGCGAACGTCCGTAGGCAGCGAGCTCCGGTGAAACGTAAAGCAACGCGAGTGTTTATTTCTAACCTCTCCCGAACCAGACCGCAGACCCAGCTCCTCGCCGACATCGGACCTGGCACGGCGAGCTATCCAGCAACGAGGAGGGAACGACCCCGGAGCCGACGACTTGTTATAGAACAATTTACAAGTATATACAGAACTATTTACAAGTATATACAGAACAATTTACAAGTATATACAGAACAATTTACAAGTATATACAGAACAATTTACAAGTATATACAGAACAATTTACAAGTATACATATACAGAAATATTTACAAGTAGTTCGATGGTGGGTTGAAAACTCATGCAAAAGAAGTTGTACCATTTATAGAGTGGCATGGTTCCGTAAGTAAGCGTCTCCTTTGCAGCACGACCAAGCAGAAACTTGTGATATGAAGCGTCAGGGTCGATAAGAATAGTGGAAAGAAAGACGTCACCAGGGTGGTGACGAGCTTCCTTCCCATATTTCAAAATGTCTAACAATAAACGATAAACGGGGGTCGTTTAGCGTACTTTTCAATGTGTTTAACTATCCCACACAGATATCGCAGTTCGATGGTGGGTTGAAAACTCAATATTTACAAGTATATACAGAACTATTTACAAGTATATACAGAACTATTTACAAGTATATACAGAACAATTTACAAGTATATACAGAACTATTTACAAGTATATACAGAACTATTTACAAGTATATACAGAACTATTTACAAGTATATACAGAACTGTAACAGACCTGTAGACACAGGCCTGTCACTAACTGCCGCGATTCCGAATCATTCCGAACAGACACGATTGTAACCGAACGATCGTGGAAGAACCGTGGGAACCGCGAGCGAAATATTCCCACGTACCGTGTGAAATATTCCCACGCACACACGTTATCCCCACTCTTGGCAGGCCTATATAAACCGCGGCGAACGAGCGCTCGCTCTCAGTCGTCTATCCGACAAAATCGCAGTAAGACCGCACTCCCGAGAGTAAGTAGTCATTACTTGCTTTACCTGTCCTCGACTCCAGCCGGTGACGAACTACGTTCCACCATATCCGGGCACGGCGTACCGCCACCCTGATAGCCACGGTGTACCACCAACTATCTTGGCCACGGTGTACCACCAGCCACGTTGCTACGGCGAACCGCCAAGCACATAGTCACGGTGTACCACCGACTATCCAGCTACGGTGTACCACCAGCTGTCCGGCCACGGTGTAACACCAGCCGTTTTGCTACGGCGAACCGCCAAGCATATAGTCACGGTGTACCACCCCGACTATCCCGTCACGGCGTACCGCCGACGGAGACGTTTGACGAGCACGATGCACCATCACTTGTCAATGTAGAACCGCCCCGGAGGAATTCGACGCACGGTGTACCACCACGTCGCACTTCCGATAAACCCGACCGGGGCAGGGTGATCCAGGTGACAACCTCGATCATGATCCGTTCCTAGACCATCCCCACGTCCACACCAGGTCGAAGATCGCGTCGCGTACCGCCTCGATAAGAAGCCTCTTCGAGGACCGCCAATTCCAGTCGCGACGCGAACCACGAAAACGTACGCGAACGTCCGTAGGCAGCGAGCTCCGGTGAAACGTAAAGCAACGCGAGTGTTTATTTCTAACCTCTCCCGAACCAGACCGCAGACCCAGCTCCTCGCCGACATCGGACCTGGCACGGCGAGCTATCCAGCAACGAGGAGGGAACGACCCCGGAGCCGACGACTTGTTATAGAACAATTTACAAGTATATACAGAACTATTTACAAGTATATACAGAACAATTTACAAGTATATACAGAACAATTTACAAGTATATACAGAACAATTTACAAGTATATACAGAACAATTTACAAGTATACATATACAGAAATATTTACAAGTAGTTCGATGGTGGGTTGAAAACTCATGCAAAAGAAGTTGTACCATTTATAGAGTGGCATGGTTCCGTAAGTAAGCGTCTCCTTTGCAGCACGACCAAGCAGAAACTTGTGATATGAAGCGTCAGGGTCGATAAGAATAGTGGAAAGAAAGACGTCACCAGGGTGGTGACGAGCTTCCTTCCCATATTTCAAAATGTCTAACAATAAACGATAAACGGGGGTCGTTTAGCGTACTTTTCAATGTGTTTAACTATCCCACACAGATATCGCAGTTCGATGGTGGGTTGAAAACTCAATATTTACAAGTATATACAGAACTATTTACAAGTATATACAGAACTATTTACAAGTATATACAGAACAATTTACAAGTATATACAGAACTATTTACAAGTATATACAGAACTATTTACAAGTATATACAGAACTATTTACAAGTATATACAGAACTGTAACAGACCTGTAGACACAGGCCTGTCACTAACTGCCGCGATTCCGAATCATTCCGAACAGACACGATTGTAACCGAACGATCGTGGAAGAACCGTGGGAACCGCGAGCGAAATATTCCCACGTACCGTGTGAAATATTCCCACGCACACACGTTATCCCCACTCTTGGCAGGCCTATATAAACCGCGGCGAACGAGCGCTCGCTCTCAGTCGTCTATCCGACAAAATCGCAGTAAGACCGCACTCCCGAGAGTAAGTAGTCATTACTTGCTTTACCTGTCCTCGACTCCAGCCGGTGACGAACTACGTTCCACCATATCCGGGCACGGCGTACCGCCACCCTGATAGCCACGGTGTACCACCAACTATCTTGGCCACGGTGTACCACCAGCCACGTTGCTACGGCGAACCGCCAAGCACATAGTCACGGTGTACCACCGACTATCCAGCTACGGTGTACCACCAGCTGTCCGGCCACGGTGTAACACCAGCCGTTTTGCTACGGCGAACCGCCAAGCATATAGTCACGGTGTACCACCCCGACTATCCCGTCACGGCGTACCGCCGACGGAGACGTTTGACGAGCACGATGCACCATCACTTGTCAATGTAGAACCGCCCCGGAGGAATTCGACGCACGGTGTACCACCACGTCGCACTTCCGATAAACCCGACCGGGGCAGGGTGATCCAGGTGACAACCTCGATCATGATCCGTTCCTAGACCATCCCCACGTCCACACCAGGTCGAAGATCGCGTCGCGTACCGCCTCGATAAGAAGCCTCTTCGAGGACCGCCAATTCCAGTCGCGACGCGAACCACGAAAACGTACGCGAACGTCCGTAGGCAGCGAGCTCCGGTGAAACGTAAAGCAACGCGAGTGTTTATTTCTAACCTCTCCCGAACCAGACCGCAGACCCAGCTCCTCGCCGACATCGGACCTGGCACGGCGAGCTATCCAGCAACGAGGAGGGAACGACCCCGGAGCCGACGACTTGTTATAGAACAATTTACAAGTATATACAGAACTATTTACAAGTATATACAGAACAATTTACAAGTATATACAGAACAATTTACAAGTATATACAGAACAATTTACAAGTATATACAGAACAATTTACAAGTATACATATACAGAAATATTTACAAGTAGTTCGATGGTGGGTTGAAAACTCATGCAAAAGAAGTTGTACCATTTATAGAGTGGCATGGTTCCGTAAGTAAGCGTCTCCTTTGCAGCACGACCAAGCAGAAACTTGTGATATGAAGCGTCAGGGTCGATAAGAATAGTGGAAAGAAAGACGTCACCAGGGTGGTGACGAGCTTCCTTCCCATATTTCAAAATGTCTAACAATAAACGATAAACGGGGGTCGTTTAGCGTACTTTTCAATGTGTTTAACTATCCCACACAGATATCGCAGTTCGATGGTGGGTTGAAAACTCAATATTTACAAGTATATACAGAACTATTTACAAGTATATACAGAACTATTTACAAGTATATACAGAACAATTTACAAGTATATACAGAACTATTTACAAGTATATACAGAACTATTTACAAGTATATACAGAACTATTTACAAGTATATACAGAACTGTAACAGACCTGTAGACACAGGCCTGTCACTAACTGCCGCGATTCCGAATCATTCCGAACAGACACGATTGTAACCGAACGATCGTGGAAGAACCGTGGGAACCGCGAGCGAAATATTCCCACGTACCGTGTGAAATATTCCCACGCACACACGTTATCCCCACTCTTGGCAGGCCTATATAAACCGCGGCGAACGAGCGCTCGCTCTCAGTCGTCTATCCGACAAAATCGCAGTAAGACCGCACTCCCGAGAGTAAGTAGTCATTACTTGCTTTACCTGTCCTCGACTCCAGCCGGTGACGAACTACGTTCCACCATATCCGGGCACGGCGTACCGCCACCCTGATAGCCACGGTGTACCACCAACTATCTTGGCCACGGTGTACCACCAGCCACGTTGCTACGGCGAACCGCCAAGCACATAGTCACGGTGTACCACCGACTATCCAGCTACGGTGTACCACCAGCTGTCCGGCCACGGTGTAACACCAGCCGTTTTGCTACGGCGAACCGCCAAGCATATAGTCACGGTGTACCACCCCGACTATCCCGTCACGGCGTACCGCCGACGGAGACGTTTGACGAGCACGATGCACCATCACTTGTCAATGTAGAACCGCCCCGGAGGAATTCGACGCACGGTGTACCACCACGTCGCACTTCCGATAAACCCGACCGGGGCAGGGTGATCCAGGTGACAACCTCGATCATGATCCGTTCCTAGACCATCCCCACGTCCACACCAGGTCGAAGATCGCGTCGCGTACCGCCTCGATAAGAAGCCTCTTCGAGGACCGCCAATTCCAGTCGCGACGCGAACCACGAAAACGTACGCGAACGTCCGTAGGCAGCGAGCTCCGGTGAAACGTAAAGCAACGCGAGTGTTTATTTCTAACCTCTCCCGAACCAGACCGCAGACCCAGCTCCTCGCCGACATCGGACCTGGCACGGCGAGCTATCCAGCAACGAGGAGGGAACGACCCCGGAGCCGACGACTTGTTATAGAACAATTTACAAGTATATACAGAACTATTTACAAGTATATACAGAACAATTTACAAGTATATACAGAACAATTTACAAGTATATACAGAACAATTTACAAGTATATACAGAACAATTTACAAGTATACATATACAGAAATATTTACAAGTAGTTCGATGGTGGGTTGAAAACTCATGCAAAAGAAGTTGTACCATTTATAGAGTGGCATGGTTCCGTAAGTAAGCGTCTCCTTTGCAGCACGACCAAGCAGAAACTTGTGATATGAAGCGTCAGGGTCGATAAGAATAGTGGAAAGAAAGACGTCACCAGGGTGGTGACGAGCTTCCTTCCCATATTTCAAAATGTCTAACAATAAACGATAAACGGGGGTCGTTTAGCGTACTTTTCAATGTGTTTAACTATCCCACACAGATATCGCAGTTCGATGGTGGGTTGAAAACTCAATATTTACAAGTATATACAGAACTATTTACAAGTATATACAGAACTATTTACAAGTATATACAGAACAATTTACAAGTATATACAGAACTATTTACAAGTATATACAGAACTATTTACAAGTATATACAGAACTATTTACAAGTATATACAGAACTGTAACAGACCTGTAGACACAGGCCTGTCACTAACTGCCGCGATTCCGAATCATTCCGAACAGACACGATTGTAACCGAACGATCGTGGAAGAACCGTGGGAACCGCGAGCGAAATATTCCCACGTACCGTGTGAAATATTCCCACGCACACACGTTATCCCCACTCTTGGCAGGCCTATATAAACCGCGGCGAACGAGCGCTCGCTCTCAGTCGTCTATCCGACAAAATCGCAGTAAGACCGCACTCCCGAGAGTAAGTAGTCATTACTTGCTTTACCTGTCCTCGACTCCAGCCGGTGACGAACTACGTTCCACCATATCCGGGCACGGCGTACCGCCACCCTGATAGCCACGGTGTACCACCAACTATCTTGGCCACGGTGTACCACCAGCCACGTTGCTACGGCGAACCGCCAAGCACATAGTCACGGTGTACCACCGACTATCCAGCTACGGTGTACCACCAGCTGTCCGGCCACGGTGTAACACCAGCCGTTTTGCTACGGCGAACCGCCAAGCATATAGTCACGGTGTACCACCCCGACTATCCCGTCACGGCGTACCGCCGACGGAGACGTTTGACGAGCACGATGCACCATCACTTGTCAATGTAGAACCGCCCCGGAGGAATTCGACGCACGGTGTACCACCACGTCGCACTTCCGATAAACCCGACCGGGGCAGGGTGATCCAGGTGACAACCTCGATCATGATCCGTTCCTAGACCATCCCCACGTCCACACCAGGTCGAAGATCGCGTCGCGTACCGCCTCGATAAGAAGCCTCTTCGAGGACCGCCAATTCCAGTCGCGACGCGAACCACGAAAACGTACGCGAACGTCCGTAGGCAGCGAGCTCCGGTGAAACGTAAAGCAACGCGAGTGTTTATTTCTAACCTCTCCCGAACCAGACCGCAGACCCAGCTCCTCGCCGACATCGGACCTGGCACGGCGAGCTATCCAGCAACGAGGAGGGAACGACCCCGGAGCCGACGACTTGTTATAGAACAATTTACAAGTATATACAGAACTATTTACAAGTATATACAGAACAATTTACAAGTATATACAGAACAATTTACAAGTATATACAGAACAATTTACAAGTATATACAGAACAATTTACAAGTATACATATACAGAAATATTTACAAGTAGTTCGATGGTGGGTTGAAAACTCATGCAAAAGAAGTTGTACCATTTATAGAGTGGCATGGTTCCGTAAGTAAGCGTCTCCTTTGCAGCACGACCAAGCAGAAACTTGTGATATGAAGCGTCAGGGTCGATAAGAATAGTGGAAAGAAAGACGTCACCAGGGTGGTGACGAGCTTCCTTCCCATATTTCAAAATGTCTAACAATAAACGATAAACGGGGGTCGTTTAGCGTACTTTTCAATGTGTTTAACTATCCCACACAGATATCGCAGTTCGATGGTGGGTTGAAAACTCAATATTTACAAGTATATACAGAACTATTTACAAGTATATACAGAACTATTTACAAGTATATACAGAACAATTTACAAGTATATACAGAACTATTTACAAGTATATACAGAACTATTTACAAGTATATACAGAACTATTTACAAGTATATACAGAACTGTAACAGACCTGTAGACACAGGCCTGTCACTAACTGCCCGCGATTCCGAATCATTCCGAACAGACACGATTGTAACCGAACGATCGTGGAAGAACCGTGGGAACCGCGAGCGAAATATTCCCACGTACCGTGTGAAATATTCCCACGCACACACGTTATCCCCACTCTTGGCAGGCCTATATAAACCGCGGCGAACGAGCGCTCGCTCTCAGTCGTCTATCCGACAAAATCGCAGTAAGACCGCACTCCCGAGAGTAAGTAGTCATTACTTGCTTTACCTGTCCTCGACTCCAGCCGGTGACGAACTACGTTCCACCATATCCGGGCACGGCGTACCGCCACCCTGATAGCCACGGTGTACCACCAACTATCTTGGCCACGGTGTACCACCAGCCACGTTGCTACGGCGAACCGCCAAGCACATAGTCACGGTGTACCACCGACTATCCAGCTACGGTGTACCACCAGCTGTCCGGCCACGGTGTAACACCAGCCGTTTTGCTACGGCGAACCGCCAAGCATATAGTCACGGTGTACCACCCCGACTATCCCGTCACGGCGTACCGCCGACGGAGACGTTTGACGAGCACGATGCACCATCACTTGTCAATGTAGAACCGCCCCGGAGGAATTCGACGCACGGTGTACCACCACGTCGCACTTCCGATAAACCCGACCGGGGCAGGGTGATCCAGGTGACAACCTCGATCATGATCCGTTCCTAGACCATCCCCACGTCCACACCAGGTCGAAGATCGCGTCGCGTACCGCCTCGATAAGAAGCCTCTTCGAGGACCGCCAATTCCAGTCGCGACGCGAACCACGAAAACGTACGCGAACGTCCGTAGGCAGCGAGCTCCGGTGAAACGTAAAGCAACGCGAGTGTTTATTTCTAACCTCTCCCGAACCAGACCGCAGACCCAGCTCCTCGCCGACATCGGACCTGGCACGGCGAGCTATCCAGCAACGAGGAGGGAACGACCCCGGAGCCGACGACTTGTTATAGAACAATTTACAAGTATATACAGAACTATTTACAAGTATATACAGAACAATTTACAAGTATATACAGAACAATTTACAAGTATATACAGAACAATTTACAAGTATATACAGAACAATTTACAAGTATACATATACAGAAATATTTACAAGTAGTTCGATGGTGGGTTGAAAACTCATGCAAAAGAAGTTGTACCATTTATAGAGTGGCATGGTTCCGTAAGTAAGCGTCTCCTTTGCAGCACGACCAAGCAGAAACTTGTGATATGAAGCGTCAGGGTCGATAAGAATAGTGGAAAGAAAGACGTCACCAGGGTGGTGACGAGCTTCCTTCCCATATTTCAAAATGTCTAACAATAAACGATAAACGGGGGTCGTTTAGCGTACTTTTCAATGTGTTTAACTATCCCACACAGATATCGCAGTTCGATGGTGGGTTGAAAACTCAATATTTACAAGTATATACAGAACTATTTACAAGTATATACAGAACTATTTACAAGTATATACAGAACAATTTACAAGTATATACAGAACTATTTACAAGTATATACAGAACTATTTACAAGTATATACAGAACTATTTACAAGTATATACAGAACTGTAACAGACCTGTAGACACAGGCCTGTCACTAACTGCCGCGATTCCGAATCATTCCGAACAGACACGATTGTAACCGAACGATCGTGGAAGAACCGTGGGAACCGCGAGCGAAATATTCCCACGTACCGTGTGAAATATTCCCACGCACACACGTTATCCCCACTCTTGGCAGGCCTATATAAACCGCGGCGAACGAGCGCTCGCTCTCAGTCGTCTATCCGACAAAATCGCAGTAAGACCGCACTCCCGAGAGTAAGTAGTCATTACTTGCTTTACCTGTCCTCGACTCCAGCCGGTGACGAACTACGTTCCACCATATCCGGGCACGGCGTACCGCCCACCCTGATAGCCACGGTGTACCACCAACTATCTTGGCCACGGTGTACCACCAGCCACGTTGCTACGGCGAACCGCCAAGCACATAGTCACGGTGTACCACCGACTATCCAGCTACGGTGTACCACCAGCTGTCCGGCCACGGTGTAACACCAGCCGTTTTGCTACGGCGAACCGCCAAGCATATAGTCACGGTGTACCACCCCGACTATCCCGTCACGGCGTACCGCCGACGGAGACGTTTGACGAGCACGATGCACCATCACTTGTCAATGTAGAACCGCCCCGGAGGAATTCGACGCACGGTGTACCACCACGTCGCACTTCCGATAAACCCGACCGGGGCAGGGTGATCCAGGTGACAACCTCGATCATGATCCGTTCCTAGACCATCCCCACGTCCACACCAGGTCGAAGATCGCGTCGCGTACCGCCTCGATAAGAAGCCTCTTCGAGGACCGCCAATTCCAGTCGCGACGCGAACCACGAAAACGTACGCGAACGTCCGTAGGCAGCGAGCTCCGGTGAAACGTAAAGCAACGCGAGTGTTTATTTCTAACCTCTCCCGAACCAGACCGCAGACCCAGCTCCTCGCCGACATCGGACCTGGCACGGCGAGCTATCCAGCAACGAGGAGGGAACGACCCCGGAGCCGACGACTTGTTATAGAACAATTTACAAGTATATACAGAACTATTTACAAGTATATACAGAACAATTTACAAGTATATACAGAACAATTTACAAGTATATACAGAACAATTTACAAGTATATACGTATATACAGAACAATTTACAAGTATACATATACAGAAATATTTACAAGTAGTTCGATGGTGGGTTGAAAACTCATGCAAAAGAAGTTGTACCATTTATAGAGTGGCATGGTTCCGTAAGTAAGCGTCTCCTTTGCAGCAACGACCAAGCAGAAACTTGTGATATGAAGCGTCAGGGTCGATAAGAATAGTGGAAAGAAAGACGTCACCAGGGTGGTGACGAGCTTCCTTCCCATATTTCAAAATGTCTAACAATAAACGATAAACGGGGGTCGTTTAGCGTACTTTTCAATGTGTTTAACTATCCCACACAGATATCGCAGTTCGATGGTGGGTTGAAAACTCAATATTTACAAGTATATACAGAACTATTTACAAGTATATACAGAAACTATTTTACAAGTATATACAGAACAATTTACAAGTATATACAGAACTATTTACAAGTATATACAGAACTATTTACAAGTATATACAGAACTGTAACAG